>VZRE01005324.1:70174-165469 GCA_013396775.1 Cephalopterus ornatus | reverse complement strand
TGTCCATCCCCACCCGCGCCCATCCCACCCATGTCCATCCCCATCCCCGCGCGGTGCGGTGGCACCCAGAGGCGTCAGGGAACGGTGCCCCTGCGGTGGCCGCGCACCCGCAACGCCCCTGCGAGAGCGGCTGGGCAGGGGCCGCGGGCGCCCNGTGCCGCGGCCGCCCGGGCTCCGCCACCGCAGCGGGGATGCGGGACATTGTACTTTGTCATCTCTCAGTTCCTCCAGCCCTTCGCTGTTGGACACACTAACGCATCGTACACTGCTGCCTTCGGATGCTACAAGAAAACACAGGACACAACTGTCATCTCCCTGCCCACCGGCTGGATGAAAGACCATCCGCTTCCAGCAAAAATACTGATAGCTAGAAGATAGTCTGTGTTCCTGAGGGTGTTTGCTTAAAAGCCTGAGATTTGAAACCGAGCCAACGACAGTGGTACACCGACACTGTGGAAAGCAAGCCACAAACAAGCAACTACAAGGAGGATCTTTTCTTGATAACTTTTGAGTTGGCATCTCAGGAAAAAAACGGATTTGTGTTTCTGTTCCTGCTTTATATTAAGAGTACTGGACCTAAGATCCCTGAGGGCATTTTTATTGAACAGAGCAATAAAGTGTCCAGCATGAGCTCTAAACCTTAGAACCAGATAGTCACTGGCAACAGTTCATTGCAACATTTAGTTTTATACTTTAAAAACCCCACAAAACTATTATTCTTGTGCTGGGACTGGCACAATCAGGTGAACCCATTTGCTTTAAAGCACAGCAAAACAAGTTGTTTTTTCCTTGGCAACATTTTGGGCTCGATTACACTTGAATACAGCCAAAACAGTAAAAGATGATGTGTTGACTGTGCTATTCACTGCACCAGAAAAACTTCTCCATTCCCAAGTCCACATATAGCAACAGGCTCTAAGCAAAAGATCTACTGCAGAAAACTTACTTTTCCCCATGTGTTCAACAGGCAGTTGCCACAGCACAGCACTCCCAAACAGCTTCAGACACCTTGTAGGCACCATGGCAGAGCTTGGCTGCAAAAAGACAGCTGTACACAGCTGCATGTTCAAGTTTTCTCACAGGCAAAGAAAAGCTGCATTATAACACCAAGAGAGGGGGAGCTATGCTATCTCCAAGAGATTGAGGTCTCACTTGTAGGACGCAATTGGAAAGCACAGATTTAATTTAGAAGGAATTCTGCCAGTCCCTCCTGAATTATGAGGTACTTTGGTATCAGGTAAGCCTGTACCTGTGCATTAGAAGCTAGACTGAAGCCACTGAAGCCTGTTTGGCAGTGGTAGCCAATCCATCACAAAGCAAATGCTGCTCTACTCTGACCGTGACCTAATGAAGTACATACAGAAGTGACTAATTGCTAAGCCAGGTAGTATGTGAGCAAGACTAGCTCTGGCAGGTTACAGTATTTTAGTTCTAATTGCTGCTGCAGAGCACATGTTCTACTTCATCTACTCTGCCAATTACTTGACTCCTGTTTGCCTTAAGGAGAGACAGAACTGCAGCCAGAGGGACTGCAGACAAGTTTCTTTTCAAGAGCAAAGACCTAAGTACTAAGGTATTAATTACTGTACTTAACAAACGTGGGAATGCTCTGCTTGAGACAGTTCCTAACTCCTGATATTGAAGACAGATTACTTAAACTGTGCCAGTCTGAAAATTAGCTACCAAACTCTATGAGCCCTCGGGGGAGGAAGAGTTGCTTCTACATTAAGGGAAGCTGAACAGCATTAGCCTGCACCCTGGTCCTGGTTCAGCTGGGCACTAAATAGCATCAGAAGAGTTGGAGCCTTGGTACATTAAAGCAGAGACCACAAGGAGGCTTTTTGAAAAGCCAGGGAACATTCACTTGCCACTATTTTCCCTTCCCATCTCTTCTGTTGCCTTTAATTTCTCTAATTTCCCTCTTGCTTCCTATTTGACTTTTGGAGTGATTGCTCCCTCCCAAGAGCTGATGCAGAATCCTGCCTCTCATCCCCGCACCTCCTCCTCTCCTTGCTGCTCAGAACAGCATGCACGGGGTTTTCCAAGAAGTTGTCAGGCTGCTGAGGAGGTGAGGAGCAGCCCTTCCCACACCTTATCTGTGCATCAGAGCAGCTGATTTGTTCTGAACAACTGCAGAGCTACGAGTCCCCTCATTATACCGCAATGTTATCCAAGGTTTTTCATGCTCTCATGTAACAAACGGGGCTATCTGAGGTAAAAAACCGATATGCTCAGGCTATTGTTTGCTTTTTAATAAGGGATGGATATGTAGGAGAATATGAAATAGCATCAATCTTTTAAATAGAGAGTAAACATAAATGCTTGAAAGAAAACGGCATTCACTAGATTAAATGTTATTGAAGTAATTCACAAAGGAAAAAGCTTGTTTAAAGTTTTCGTTTGCTAGCAAAAGATACTGTAGAAAATAATGTGTTTAAGAGAGGTATCAACTCACCAAGGAAAGAAAGATTTGAGTAGGACAAGAATCACAGAATCCTAAAATCATTTAGGTTGGAAAATACCTCTAGGATCATTGAATCCAACTGTAAACCCAGCACTGCCACTCCCACCACTGAACCAAATCAAAGTGCCACATCTACATGTAACCACACAAATCAACTACTCGATCATTTCTTCAGCACATGGTGATCCAGCCACACCTTGTCTCCTCTAGTGAGGGCAGGGAGAGGCACCAGCACCACTCACACAGCAAATTGCAAAGATTCTGGTTTGAGATGCGGGAGGTATTGGGGTATTTTTACTACAGAGCTGAAAGACTTTCCTGCCCGTGAGCCAGTTCTTTGGCCAGCTGCCTTAGTGAAAGAGGAGGAATCTACTTCAGTTGGTTTCATTAAAATTCTTTGGGTTACAGCAGCTTGGGAACAAGACATTAGTGCTACTTCAAAAATTCAGACTAGAGCGCAGCATAAAATTATAAGACTGGCAAACATGAGAGGGTAGAACAGGGGACTGCTCTGCAGGACTGAACTGCTGCTCACTAGCCACAAAAAATCATCCCACACTAGCAGGTGGAATGAAAGTGTATGAAAATCCCCATTGGGATAAGGAAAGACAGAATCTGAGAAAGAAGATTAGATTGTGGTAGAGTAGGAAGCTAGAGTTTCCCTCCCTTGAATTGTTTCAGCCACTTATTATTTGTTTCAATACTTCTCTGTGAGCCACTAATTGTCGCAGTGGGATCTTTCTGCTTCATTTCCCTCTCTTTGTGAGAGCAGGCGTCAACACTGCAAAGAGTTAGAAATCTGCAGCCTGGTATACAGAGGACAATGTCCGATTTGCAACATGTCCAGCACAGGTCAGTGGCATGGTTAAGCCTTGGAAAATGCCTTTTATACAAGCATTAGATTTCAAGATCTTGGGGGGAAAAAACCCACTATTGCAAATCCCAAAAGCAAACAGAAAAAAAAAAATAAAATTGAGACAATGAGTTAGCTTGCTGGCCTGGAAGAAAGACAGGGTAGTTTTACAAGTTTTCTCTTCACCCCTTGATCTGCTCTCTTCAAGCAGGAGTACTTAGCAGAAAGGGTACATGACACAAAAGAAAAAGAATAGTAGCTAGCTCAGTTGCAGCTTAGCTATCCATGAACAGCAGCAGTGTTTTGTAGTTCACACTCAGAAACTCCGTTCAGAAAAGCCTCTGTTTTATATCCCCACCCATGCCTGTCCCCAGTGCTAGATCAGCTGTTCCTGTCAGATCCTTGCCTGAGAACAGTGGAGATGCATAGAAGATGGAAAGTTTTCCAATTAATATGTCAGATTACAGAAATGGGAGAACATGCCTATTTTATATTTATTGTACTTTGCAGGTGAGGGCACGTTCCAGGGATGGCACATTTCCCTGGGGCCTGTAGCCACCCTGGTATGTGGTACCAACACCTCACTCTTAAAACTTCACAACAGCACAGCAGGGCAGGTTTACCTTCTACCCAAAGCAAAGAAGGACTTCTCCCTTCTTCCTCCATACCAAGTATTTCTCTATGGCCACACTAGAGTACTTCTCCATGTTCCAGATAAGCACCAAACAGGTCATGTACAACTACATAGACCACACCCCTTGCTCTTACTACTGTGCAACATATAAAAACCTCAAGAGTTTTCTTCATGTGGACATAGTCATTACTTTTTTCCATTGCCTCTTGCTAATCACCATCTTTAGTCATTTAGAGTTAGTATTACAAAGTTTATGTCAAATAACCTGTCTACACATGTTTCCTGCTTGAGCCTTCCTTTTAGAACATGTTCACAGCAGAAAATATGAGTGAAAGACAAGCAGAAGGTTACACAGATTTAGGTGAAGGAAAAATATGCATTTAGGAAAACAAGAAAGTCATTCAACTGAGTGACATTTTTAGCTTGTGTTTCTTATCTTTACTATCTAAAAGCAATCTGAAGACCTACAGCACACACATCATGTGCTGTTTTACATTTATTTTCCTTTGTTGTTTCTCAGCTGTGTAATTTAAACGTTCTTTCTTTTACTATATCTGTAACTACAACACATTCTAATATTTACAAATGGAGAGTGACTTGGCACAATCTTGGGTGCAGCCTGTCTGCCATCAGAGAGGCATTCTTCAAACGGACCTGCCCGCTGCAAGAGCTGGGGGATCTGAACTGTTTGTTTAAAACCTAACTTCCTCCAAAAATAGCTATGCACAGCTGTAGGTCTATTGAAAACTGTTAAACAACTTGAGATTTAGACCAAAACATTGGTTAAAAACCTTTTAGTGACCAACCAGATATCCCATGATAACTGGGAGCAAAGGGTGCCCAAGCTGTTCAGAAACAAGCAGCCAGGAAGGAAGGCACTGTGCTGGGCAGCACTATTATTGCTTAATATTTCCATGGAAAAGAGGCAAGAACTCAGCTCTTGGACCTTAGAAATAATCATGGACTTTAGCATCTTTCACAGGTTAGGAACTGCACATGCCCAGTCACCAACAAGCTTTGCCTCAGACATTTTTATTTCCTCTGGATGCAAAGGGATAATTACATGATTAAGAATCAGAACATCCTGTATTCCTGAAAAGCAGCTATGAGACAAAGAACTGGGTATGCTGAACAGAAGAACAGTTATAAACACCCAACTCCCTCAGGATGCTCCTGCATCAGGGGTTTATCAATGGGAAAGCACAAGTAGCAGTGCTTGCAGTCCAAACATGTAGTGCTGCTCGATATAATGGGCAGACGTGGCCAGAAGGTCCCAGTGAGAAGCTCTACAGCCAAGACAACCCCTTCCTTTAAGCCTCACAAAGAAGGTAAGGGGAGAACCCACACACTGGTCCTCCTTGCTCTGCACCTCCTCTCTTATCACGAATTTGTGCATTTCTCCCCATGCTGGAGCTCAACAATAGAGCCTTTAAGTGTGAGAATAACAGGATGACACCGAGGAAATTGTTCTTGAGCGTGAGCTTTGACTCTTCCAGGCAGGGAATATGAGCCGCAGGGTCTGGACAAGTCCCTGGCACATGAGCAGCCTTTGTGAAGTTATTCGCTGTTTCAGAGGTGTGAAACTCTAAAAAACACTGTGGAAGCAATGGCACTGCTTGTGGTACTGAAACAGCATGGATTCCTCCTGGGCTGTTACGACTTCATAAATATTGACTTTGGATAAATCTTCTGACAAATTTCTGCTTGTTTCTTTTATATTTTTCCTTTTTCATCCCAAGTGGGTTCCCAGAGCTAATTTGCTTAAGGCAATGTACGTGACACAAGAATAAGATCTTGGAATGGTGATGCAATTGCTTGGTCATGAAATGAAAAAAAATCTAGATTTTGATTGATAGTTGGAGTCCATGCTGTTTGTTTGATTTACTCTGTATTCTTTGTCACCTCAGTGCTTTCCTGCCAACACATGTCAGAACACTACTGATTATGGGCTGAAATACTGTTTCAAATTATTTTTTTAATTTTAGACTTACCAGTTTTCCTTCCCCTCCCCACAGAAGCAATGCAAATTTAGCCATGAATCTCTTTTGTTCCAGAAATTTTCTCAGCTACAACTAGCCACATGCTAGGCCTCATT
This sequence comes from Cephalopterus ornatus, assembly GCA_013396775.1. NCBI lineage: Eukaryota > Metazoa > Chordata > Aves > Passeriformes > Cotingidae > Cephalopterus > Cephalopterus ornatus. The sequence continues at coordinate 159,423 of VZRE01005324.1, read as the reverse complement.
TTTTCCTCATCTGCAGCAGTATGAAAATTAAAACAACATAATTTATTTCAGTGAAATGATTCCCATACAGTACATTAGAATTAGGTCTAATGAACTTTAAAAAAGTATTATTATTTTTCACTCTTTGACATTATTTTAATTGCCTTAGTGCACTACAATACTGTATTTCCAGAAATGCAAGAGTCAAGTATTAATATTTAATTTTTACTCATTATTTCTTGCCTCTGCCCTTCAGTGTGGACCACAGTCCCTATATCACACACACGCACACAAACAGGCTGAAGTCACATGTGTAGGTCGGAATAGAGGCTCTTTTTGGACAGTTTTTCTCCTTAACATTACCCACTTTTCTGATTTACTGATTGTTGGCTGAACTTCAAATTATCCGAAAACCATTGCCACTGAGAAAAATTTTGCTATCTATACTCCATGACTGTCTAACCTGAAGAATAACATGCAGAGATCCAGGCTGTGCTATGGCTCTGATCAGATACTTGAATCCAAGTCATTGGCAGGAACACTCCTATCAGTTTCTTGTCTTGCTGTCTTCTGGCAACTTGATGCTAAATAGTTTAACATTTGTATCAGCAACTGAATCAGGATATTAATTTGAAGCAGAAGAGAGCTGTTTACCAAAAATAAATAAAAGGCTTATGGATGATATAAGTACTGAGCTATGGGGCTCGCCTCCCCGTTACAGTGGACATGCCTGGATGCTTTTCCCCTGATTCATGAAAACAGTTGGATCACAGGCAACCTGCGTGCTGATCTGCAGGCAAATCTGATGTCAAAACATTGGTCTGTCCTCAAAACATTTCCAATGCATGAGGAACAGCATAAAAGAAAACACTGTGGTGGCCCCCTCTCCTGTGCCCCCTGGACATTATTAGATCTGCATCATCTCTTACTCTCACTGGAGGCTGTGAGCCTTCATACAGTAAAGATTTCCATTCTGCACTGAGAAGAGTAAGAGTGCAATTGAACACCATGTACTGACTGAATTATTAGTTTATTAAAGAGAGAAGAAGACAGGACAGTGGAAAATGGAAGTGTGCTCAATTTTCCTTTTCGAAAAGAAAGTTCTTTTAAGATGAGCCATATGCACATAGCATCATATGGACAGGTTACCCTTTTACATAAATGGTCATGGCCAGACTATCCAGCTGCTTTGTAACACACTTTCTACACCATAAAAAGTCATATTTACAGCCAAATCTCTATGAGCATAATGTGAACAAGATTTTACCCTTCCTTCTTAGAAACAGGGAGTCATTCTGGGGCAAGAAACCAAGACATGTTCCATACAAGTCACGAACAGCAATTCCCTCATCTAATAAGCCCACCCTAGGGTGTTTTCTTGACAAGTTTACCAACAGAGTAACTAGAAGAAGTCCTAACAGTCTTGGATACATTTTCTATGCTAGAGATTCAGACCATAAATTCAGCAACATATAATCTAGCGACTATAGGATGCACAATTTCTAAGTCCAATATTCAATAGTTTAATTGGGTCTGACTAACAATAAGTGCCAAACACTTACTGTATAAAACACATTTATTTCAGTTTGGACTCTTAAAAAGCACATAACAAACAACAGGTACTGCATCGCAGGAAGGATCTTTTCTCTGGGATGATGCACGGAGCATTGTTGAGCTACCTAAGAACCTCAGCCTTCCTGTGTCTCTCTTCCCCTAGATGAGCAGAGCCAGCTATCCCCAGCCAGGCACAGCACAAGGATGAGCTGTCAACAGAAAGTCTGGCCCAAGCAGAGCCGGACTCCCCACAGCCAAAGGCTGGTGATAATCCCTCGTGCAGCAGCTCGTGAGTTGCCTGTTCTCTGCCTGCCCTCTGCAGCAACACACGCAACGTGGCCTCTCACAAAACTGTTGCTAAAACTTGAATCATGTTTCCTTTATTTGCTCCAGTGAAACGAAGGGAGAAAAAAAGAGCATGGAGAGGGAAGATACTCTATTTCATTTAAATATTAACATCAGAATAATTTAGTAAACAAGACCTCATATATTGCCTTTCTTTGTGCTTAGTGTAAACAGAGCTCAAGTTCACTTCAAGCAGATGGTCCACAGACTGCAAGCACTTGAAACAAGGGACAAGCACAGTCAAGCAAAAATGGATGAGGAGGACCAGGGTTCTTGGAACATGCCAGACATACTCTCAGAGCTATTATGCATTACAAAACGCATAGCAAGACACCCAAACTCTGCTTCACTGACCTACCTCCCCATAAAAGCAAATTACGTAATATCAGCATCTGTCCAGCAGGATAATTAGACATGTAAGTGTATTTTTTATATATAAGCACACACAGAGCCTCATATTAGATAGTTTATCTCATTCTATAAAGAAGTAAGTAGAAGGACCATCATGGAAGGCATATTTCTCGTGTTGGAAGAGCAACTTAGAGATGTTTAGAGAGTGACTGCAATACTCCTCACTATCTAAATATCTCTAATTCCCAATTTCTTTGGAGTAGGCACTGCTAAGTTTTTTTCATGAAAAATACTCCCTTATGCCTTTCAGCTGCCCAGAGAAGAAAAGAAGTTCATGTGTAGCTTTGAACAGATGTGTTTACAGGCACAAAAGAAGAAAAGTATAACTTTACAGCTCTGCAGCAATTTTTTTATCTGTAGTGTTTCTGGATGTTCACTTTACAATGCCTGCAGTTTATTGCAGTTCTGTGGGGTTAATTAAAATCATTCTACAAAATCAGATAAACAAGAAGAATGAGGGAGGGAAAGTGTGCATTTTTATGGACTGTCCATTCATCTTGAATGAAGCCTGCCCCATGTGTATAATCAACATCTGTGCAGAGCCTGCACTTCCACCAGAGCAAGGACTTTTTGCATTCCAGCTTTAGTAGAGGGTTCTGCACAATGAAGCATCTTTACATCTTGCCTGCTTTATGTCACACTTGCCCAGGGTTCAATGTTCAACTTTTAAAAACAGCATGGTTCCATTTATTTCTCTTCAACGGCCTTCCTCTTGAAAGCGTAGCATTTTCTATTAAAATCATGGATGCAATTTCAACTCTGAGAAAGCTAGAGAGGAACCTATTCCTCTCTCTATGTTACACATGCTTTGGACGGTGAGTCAAAGCACAGCTTGTCAACACAAGCACCTCGAGCCACGTCATAACCTCCACTTCAAGGTGTGGACTAGATGAAAGGAATAGAAAATGCATTGCAATGTCCAGAAATCTGTCAGAGGTTGAGAGAGATCTTAAATCTTAACTAGCACTGTGCTCTGCTTCCCATGCTGCCAGGGTCCTGTGCATTTGGGGATTCCAGGTTACAGTGGATGTATGTGGCTGGAGAAGCAAAGTCTGGCTCTGCACAGCTGAGGTTTTTGACACCTCCACAGAGATGCTCTGCAGAAGTAACTCTGAGTCAACTGCAATATTTGTTTTTCTACCTGCACAAGCTCACAGTTCCCTGGTATGTGCGGTGAAGAATACAAAGCTGTTCTGCCAGGACATTTGGTTTTAGATGAGACAATCCTCTGCATACTTGGGGATCTAGAGAATTTCCTGACAGATTAGGAAATAATTAGTTGGCCAGAGATCCAGTCCTGGGCTCATTCAGTAGGAAGACAAATTTTATTCCCTCACAATCTCTGACTGGAGCTGGACAGAGAAGCAGGGGGTTTTAATCCCTAGGGGAAAGCTGACAGTCTTGAGATGATGGGTTTTCCAAAGAAGTTAAAAGTTACAGTGAAAAAATGATAAGTCTCCTGTTTGTTATTTTTTTCTATACTTTTCTGGTTTTCTCACTTTTGTCCTACAATTTCTTTTAGAAAGAAAGGATTTGAGAGGAAAGGAAGTTGGGGAAGGAAGAGAGAATGAAAGTGATCTTCCCCCTGACTAGTTCTCATGTATCAAACAAACCTGTTTTTTAAGAGAAGATTATTAAGAATCTATGTAGGTGCAAAACCAGCCCTTTTCTAATTGCTGAGATAACCCAAATGTAACCCAGAAAAGTGTCAAGATTCAAACTGTAAAGTACAATCCATCATAGTAATGAAATGCAAATAATTACAGAGTTTCTGGGATTCCAAGGTTACTGTTAGTACGAGGCAAAACCAAGCTCCCAAAGAGCTTCTTTAGCAGCAGGCAGAAGAAAACTTTTGATAACTCAAAAAATAATCAGGCCTTTTGAACTTTTTTGACACCAGATGGAAATACCTGGAGGAAAAAAAAAAGAAAGGAAAAACCAAACCCAAACAAAACCTAAATACACATGATTTAGAAATATTTCTGCTTTATTACAGTCACAGTAGACTGATGCAGAAAATACTGTATCATAAGGGATTAGAACTTCAAGCAATTAAAAAAGCAATGGACATACAATGTTACAGAATTTAAAAAATCTTGAAACAAAACAATTTCTGAAAATGTTTTTTAAAATATATTGGGTTTTGGCATTTTTTGTTGTTGTTGTTTATTTGGTTGGTTTTTTTTCAGGAAGGGAACACTTCTGTGGTCACTTGTGTAAAAAATAAGCGGGAAATAAAAAGTGGGGCAAATAAATGAAGTCAGATGCAGGCAGTTTCATAGTGGGAACTACTGCTTTTATGTTCTTTTAGTCACATTATTTTTGATTCATGTTACTTTGGCTTGCAACATCAAAAGTTACCATAAAAAGCTCAATTGTAAGAAGTGCTAAAATCATTCCAGTTGAAAAGTGAGAATACCGAACTTCAGTTGCTGAAAGGGTTCAATACTTTCCAACAGAAAATTTCCTGGTGTCTTGCAAAATTAGGTGTTTCAGTGGACAGATACAATTCTTCCTCATATGCTAAGCCAAGACCTTTTTTACCTGGTGACAAATGAAGTTCTATACCACTTCTTCCACTGTTGAAAGATCAAGACATAAAATCGAGGGCTATTTTAAAAAAAGATGTGTTAGGTTGCAAACACATCAGTGTCCTTTGTTCAAAATTGGTTCAAATTAAATTAAATTCTTTATCTCAGCCATGAGTGTTCTGTTGAGAGCACCTTCTAGCCAGGAAGTACAATGGCTTAGTTTTTCAAGGACATACATAATAAAAAAAATAAATAACCTTGGATAGGAAGAACTGATAGGAAGAACCTATAAAAAAGAACAAAGCCTTAAGATTCTTAGGTGTGCTTTGGGAAATTATGCCATTTCACTGCAGGAGATAGGCAAACAGATAACGAACACCCAAATGTGTACTGCCTCTTTGAACACCTTTGTGACCACCACAGAAACCAAAGAAGCTCACACATCAGTGGATTTTTTTGATAAGGTGGAAGAACTGCCTCTTCCTGGAGCTCTATCTTAAAGCGATCCCAAAACTTGCCCAGCTTGGCTGTCCAAGGATTGCTCAGCTATGACTGGTCTGTAGGACACGAGATATGCGTCATCCATGGCTACCAGAATTCTGCACCTTCCAGGCTCCTGTGAGACGGAAGGCCCTCGTGGCCCATGTCACAAAATGAACACAAACCAGACTCATCACATCACTTAATCAGATTTTACTTATTCAAAATTTTTTTTTTTTTTTTAACTCTCCCTTGGAAATATTTCCCTTCAGGGAATCCAAAAGCATTCTAGATATTCTTTTATCTGTTTTGCTTCTCCCAGAGGCCTGGCCTGTAGAGCCATCAGAACTATGATGAAAGGCTTCCTAACTCAAATGAAAGCAAGAACATTTCCATGGAATTCTGAGGAGTAGCACTAAGACCTGTTACATTTAAGACACAATCAGTAACACTTAAAAACACACAACATCCAACTCTTTAAATCCTTATGGCAATGCACAGGGTTGTGAGAATCTTGGCATTCTCATACTTCTCTTCATGTCAGGATCCCAAAAAAACATTAGAAAAACATTTATTCTGCCAAGGAAGATAAAAGGGCTGAACGTGACAGGAGATGGAGTGAGAAGGGAAAAACCTTTCCTAGACTAAATAACATGGAAAAGAGTGATCTATTCCCTTTAAAACATAGAAGGCTTCAAAAGTGTCCATTCTATTACTGACATTCACACCTGTTACACCACTTGGCTTGGCTCTTGGCATAAAGCAGCGTGTCCTGGGAAAGCAGAGCACTTCCAAAGGCCAGCTTTAACACAACCAGGTGAGTCATGACCCAGGCATGGATCACTGACAATCACACACCGAGAGAGAGAGAAGCCAGAGCACCAAGAAGCAGAAGAGGACTGCAGTCCCCTAGGTACTGAAGGATGAGTTAAACACTAAGACAATCAAAAGTAAGTGACAGAAGAAATTTATATCAGCTTCCTCCCTGCTTCATTTCCAAAGGACATTATGCCTATTTTCATCCAACATCTGATGCTGTCTAGAAAGCTTCTGCCAGCTCAGCTTGAACCACCACCACCCTGCATGAAATAGAAAAAAAAAAATAAAATGTCCTAGCTGTTGAAAGCTTTCCACGGTGCCAAGATCAAGTGCCAACTCTTGTTAACTATTCCCCATTACTTACTCCTATGTTGTTTTATCCCTTTTTTACCATCTACTCTCTCAAAAGGGCAAATGCTCAAAGAAAAATGGAATAGATGCATGCACACATACATATACACAGACAGAGAGCCTATTTCTAATCTTGCTGTTGCTGCAACTCTTGCAGCTTTGGAAAAAGGAGCCTAGACATACTTTTATCACAAAAAGCTGATTAGATAAATGTGGCCTGATTTGTTGTTTATATGATAAATTGATGCAACAGTTTCACCTACTCTGGCCCACTGCCAGTGCTGGCCCACGAGGAGGGTGTGAGTATCAGCTCTGGCTCAGTCACGCTCCCTCCTCAGTATTTACTCCAACAGTCATTCCTTTACACTCCCTGTTCTCCCATGACTGTGGGTACTCACTGTCATAGCACCATAAGCACGTAGACTCTTGAGGCTCTAATTTTCGTTCTTGTACAGTCTTGTTGTTGATTGTTTATTTATTTTCAAACAGAAAAAGAAAGAACCTCACTGCTGTTGTGAGTATACCCATTTCAGCAGGTTTGTTTCCAACTCCCCCACACTGGTTTGGTGCCACTGCACTGCTTTACCAGTCAGTAACGTGCTCATTCACCTCAAGGAAAGGTCACAAAAATCAAGGGGGAAACAGCATCACTTATCCCCTCCTCTCCACTGCCAGGCCAGAGGAGATGCAGAGCTTGTTGTCCAGTCACACTGTTAAAATAAGGCTTCCAAAACCAAACCTCTGCTCAGCACTGGCCAAGTACCATCTTACCCATTTTTCCTGCACTCTGACTTCTTATCAAAGTTATGATGTGTGAATATAAAGCTGATCAAAAATAGCATGGACTTAATGTTCAAGCCAGAAGTTATTTCTCAAGCTCTGCAGTACAAAAAAAATCCTAAATATCCGTTGAAGAGATCATATAATAAACCACACTCTGAAACGTGGCTTGAAAAAATTGATACAGATTTTGCAATATCCCTGAAGAACGATACATTATAGAACCTTAAGTTATCAAGTCAGGCCCTCAGTACCACTGTAAACTGTGCAGCACTATGCCCCTACTCAGGCACATAATAAAAGTCATAATAAAAGGAAAGACTGATGGAGGGAAGTCACTCCTCTGCCCACCCGAGTGGTTCCTATACTACACACTGGAAGTCCATTTTAGTTTTTAAGTCTCAAGGAACAGGAGCAACAATTTAATTTTGCCTGCAAAACTACCCTACATTCTAAGCTGACTAACTCTTTTCCTTGTCTTCACGTCCAAATTATCCTCCTTCCTGGAACTGGTCTAGATGTCATTAATCTAAGGAGAGAATTTTGTCACAGCTGGAGTTAGTAAGCATCAGCTATGGACAGCAAAAAGAAGTAATTCCCAAAAGCTGATGTGCAGACATTCTGGCACCCAAATGCAGACTAAACTATTTCTATACTGTCCTTGCAATCTCACTGCGTTTCCTATATTAAATCAAAATAGCTGTAATTTTCTTGATACGTAGGACTACTTGTCTCTCTAATGTCTTCATTTCTATGTTATTAAGTTGCTCAATAATTCTACTTCAAAGAGTAACCAAACCCCCAGAGGCTAAGAATCCTGTAGTCACAGAGTCATAGAAAATACTCATGCCAGGGCCTCCAGGGACTCTTGTCCCACAGCAGGATCAGAGCTACCTGGCATTGCCTGTTAGAGCTGTTTTTAAAAGTCCAAGTGATAGAGATTTTACACTCTTCCAAAGAAATAGTACATTATCCCTAATTAAGCATTAAGCAAAACTAAGCAGAATTTATCTTATTGCCTTTCAAGTCCTTTATATGTTTTCCTATAAAAACTTGAAAACACATTATTCTTTCTACTTTGCAGTAGCTTTTTAGACATTAAGGAGGGAAATTTTGTTCTCTCGGTCAGAGAATTTATCTTTTTAAGAGAGCATTGTTACTACTGGATGATGAAAGAAACATATTTAGACCTTCTGGGAGCTCCAAAATACTGGTTTATTTTGGAGCATATTTGACACAGCTGTTTTTACACCAAGCATTTTGTGTAGTGACCAAGTACAAATGATGTAATGGACCTTGACCACGCCAGAATTTCAAAAGAGACTCACTGGCCCTCTCCTTCTATGCAACTTCAAAATGTATAACTTGTAGTGTTACTTGTGGTTTACTTGTGTACTGGACTGGAGGAGCGGCGGGATGGACACCACTAGCCACTTGGATGAGAAAAGAAGAAGAAGAAAATACTAAAGCAAAAATAATGTGATCCCAAGCTAGACAGAGCTAAGATTAGTGTGTGTGTGAAAAGGTCAAGCTGGAAAGGCACTGGAAGCACGGTTGTTCTCTGTGGCTGGAAGCAGTCACATGGGGGTGTGTGGTATGTGGGAGATAAAGAAACATTTGCCTGGCTGGACCCAGGGTCAGTAGAGAGTCTGTCTATAGGTATGGAGTAATAAAGTTACGGGAGAGTTCTGCCTGGACAAAAGTCTGTCCCGCTTGAATTCATTTGCTGCGAAGGGTGCAGAGGGAGGGATTGTTTCCCTGCACCTTTGGCACAAAGCATCTTGTGTGATGACACCACAGGGTCTCTGGGGAGCAGCTGGAACATCTACGAGCTCCAACTATGTCTTCTTCCTTTTAACTCCTATCCTTTTTCATTCTGGCCAATATAAGGAGCAGGACAGAGAAATCATGGATATCAGAGAACTTTGTGCTGGCCATCAGAGCACAAAAACCAACTATCTGGGGAGAGCATAAGAACATCATTGCCTTTTCACACCTTGCAACTAAAATTTCATGTACATGACTGAATCCTTCTAATTTTCCTATGCTGTGATTTATGATCCATGCCATTCTAAGAATGTTAATGATGTCAAGCCTTTCAAGAACCCAAACAACAAAGAATAATTCAACTCAACCCAGCAGATTCCAACTTTCAGACAATAAAACACTCTCCTGTACCTGTGAATATACAGCAAATAGGCAGAAAAACTGCTCTCAAACTCTGTCCAGTGTGTGAACCAAGTCGGAGACCATATTCTTTAAGACTCAGTAAAAACAGTCACTGGCTTCCATTTCACTCTAGCAGGAATAAGAGTGTATTGTTGTTCTCACAGAACCCTTACAAGAATTAAAAAGCAACTGAATCTTGATAAACTGCAACAAAACACCCACATTTTTCAGTAAAGATAGCACCAGAGGCTCAAGTTCTGGTGCCCTGAAATGAGTGACATTTTCTCAGCTGCAGAGCCAGGTTCCAATCCTTATTTATAACCTTTTAAAAACTGAGCACCTGTAACTAGCTGCCCTAATACACTGTGAAGCTTTACTCTGTTAATAACAGTTATCTGGAGTATGAAAGAATAATTGCTTTGTAGATTTTAAAGGAGTAGTGTTTAAAGGAAGATACCTACTTTTTAAAGACAAACATTTCGATATTAAGGTCCTTCACCAAGAACTGGCAGAATGTCATATGGGCTTTGAAATACCCCGAAATAAATGTTTGATATGTGCACTAAATTTAGGGAAGTTTGACCAAGAGTTAAGATTCATATGTAACACTAATAGAAATACCACTGAAATACAGGAACTGCCATTGTAAACTAGGCTATTAGTCCAGCCAGATCTGCTATTGTTTTTCCCCCTACTGTGACTAATGATAGTGCTCTGGAGAAAAGCACAAGAATTCAGCAGTTCTTTTGGCCTCACTGACATCTGATGGTGACAAGTTTCATTTTCATTGCTTATTGCTCACACATAAAGAAGGAGGAAAAAAGCCACTGCCAAAACACTGCTTTCCAACCTCTTTGAGTGTTCTTGCCCGTGTGTTATAGCAAAGGTGAAAAGAAACACAGGTGGACTTATTCAGAACCCCCACCAGCACAAACACACCAGTCAGGCCTTCTCTCTTCTCTTCAACACACACAGTTCTGCTTTGTTCTCACTTGTGCCTTTCTGGGGCTCGAGGTCCCTTTGTTCCCCTTCCATTTCCTCATAACACAGCAGTGCAGCCACGGCAAACTTCACTCTTAAAACACTGTAAGCTCAGTGTTACTTTCCATCCCTTTCTTTAAACATCTACACAGCTCGTTTGCTTCTCTGATTGTTGCTTAATATTGAGCAGATAATTTCATTGGGTTATTTTCATTGACTCAATGACATTTCATCTTTTTCCTCAGCCAATTTACATGTGGATTGGCTAAAATTATTCCTTCCGCTGCATGTTACTGAGCATTTGACAATTGTTCCACCTGTTATCACGGTGTCTGAGCTTGTGACTTCACTGCAATTCTGTTCCATCAATTTCTTAAAAATGTCAAGTTCACAACAGACATCAACTCCAATCCTGAGCAAGTCCTTTAAACCCAGTTATTCAATTCACTGCCAGCTCTCTGCATCCTGCACCCCAGAGGATCCTCACTCTGTCTCTCCTACTATGCAGCATTTATGTAAAACATAACACATTGTGCTAAGGTTTGCATTCAAATTGTCAAAATATATCACCATTCCTGGGAACTTCAAAATTTGAATGAAGTTCCAATATGACCTTTTAACAGCTTAGAAAAATACATCTAGTGATCTTTTATTCACAGAGCATCTTCAGAACGTGTAATGGTGTCTGCAGACTTCCAGAAAGCTGCTGTGAGGGCAATCACTCTCAGCAGCTGCTTCCCTGGTTTGCTCTTATGCAACTGGACCCTGCATCAACACTTCTGCTTTACTCCCATAATTTCAGATTATTTTCTTCTCTCTATCCTTGTTTACATTACAGAAATCACTTATTGCTGGTTCTGATGGATGCAAATGCAGGTTCAGTGCAGGACGTGCCAGATTGATGCCAGTTCCCCAAATGGTTCTGAACACTTTGTCCTTGTGTATACTGGCAGCAAACCCACATTCATCTGTGATTCTGCTGCAATACTGCTGACACTTAATATCAGCAAGAGATAATTTTCCTAGCATAAACATGGGTTTCTTCTTGCCAGATATTAAACTTGTGTCATTCATAACATCATGCAAAGCCACTTTGCCACAGTACACATGGGAATAATTTTGACTTGAACTCCTTTTGTCTCTCATTGTTTTAAAGGGTTGAAAAAAAAAAAAATCAATAAAATAGAAGGCCAGATTTCTCAATGGTTTAAATCGGTGTATTTCTGGTGATGGTGCCAAGAAGGCCCATACAAGAGCACGGAGCATATTTTAAATTCACATTTCTCCTTCTCTTTTATTAATGTAATATGCTCTGTTCATCTTAATCCTAAAATCATACAAAAACTATTGAATACAACAAACACTGAATGGCAACGAAATAACCAGACTCTTCTAAATTGAACACTGCTACTTGTTATGTGCACTCCAGATACTGTGTTATCAGCAAGCCAGAGTCTCTGGCTGTCATCTGGCAAAAGCAGCAGTGAAAATCCCCTCAAGTGCCACTTACACTTACTCTCATGCATCTTTCTGGTTTCAGGAAGAGTGGATGTCCAGAAAGCACAACTGCATTCCTAGAACAGAGCTACACAACTGTGTTTTCTACACTAGCTCAGGTTTGAGGAGACCTTCTAAAAATTAGAAGCAGCAGTAGTGTAACAATAGCTTCTAAGAGCCCTGAGAAAGATCATCAAGACCCGTAAAGCCAGACAAGTACAAACATCAAGTGCAAACCACCACCCCTAAAAGCTGACAGTCTAGCAAGAGTAAGACAAACCCCAGACAGAATATTCTTACTCACTTTAAGGTGAGGGAAACAGAGAGACTGAAGAGCCTGCCCAGCTCTCTAGGAAGCAAACTCGGGTGCCCGAAATTAGCACCATATATCTAAACACCATCCTTCTTGCAGTTTTCACTAAACTAAACGCCAGAAACTATTCTGTGATTTTCTCTTTCCTTCGTTCCAGGACAACTTAGCCCTGCCCAGTAGGTAAAGCAGTACAGCAAGGCCCTTCCTTTCCCCTGCTGCAGTCTAAGCTGAAACTGCAGCCCCAACTGCAGCATTCAGCTAATGTCACGCAAACAGTACTCTGCATAATAACCTGAGAAGGCATTAATCCTACTAACTGGCTCCAAAACCCACCTTAGCATGTGCCTTCCAGGTCCTTCTTTAGACACCATTCATTGATTCCCTACTAAGGCAGCATTTGTCCCTCTGTTCTTGGCACTGGTGAGGCCACACCTCAAGTGCTGTGTCCAGTTCTGGGCCCCTCAGCTCAGGAAGGACGTGGAGATGCTGGAGCAAGGCCAGAGAAAGGCAACAGAGCTGGTGAAAGGTCTGCCAACACTGACTGGCACTTAGCAAGAAATCATTGCTTTGCACCAAGCCGAAGCCCACAAACAATCCCAAGTTAGCAGTGGAAGGCCTATAGGTAGTAGCCAGAAAACCTGAAGCCTGTCCAGCTTTGAACTCAGTCTGGGAGTTCTCATAAATCTTTCTTTCTTCAGTGCACAGCATTGCATTAACAATGTAAGATCAAAAAAAGAAAAAAAAAATCAACACACAGTTACAACACACATGGAGAATGAAGGAATGTCAAATTAATTTCCTTACCCAAATTTGTCACAGCTGCTTGGCTATTTTCAACTACAAATAACAATCATCAAAGGTCACGGTGAAATTAATGAAATTGAGTTAATGATTACTCATACATTTTCAAAATCCATTAGTAATAGATAAGTAAATGTTATTTCAGGGGAACACAGACAAAAAGAATGCCTGTTTCAAGTTAAAAACCACCTTATAACTGCTTAAACACGTTTTTAACATCAGTTTAAATACTAAAAGTAATTTTTTTTGAAGAGGACTAATAAGAGGGACTCGAAGGCAGGACAATACAACTGGAAATCTAATTGTGCTCCTATTAACAATAGAGAATAACAGAACTCTCAGAACTTCATCTGGTGCAACACTTGCTCAAAGCACAGCTGACTGACCCTGGGCCAGGTTGTTTAGAGACCTGTTCCCAAGGCAACAGAAAAACCACCAGTATCTACCAGTAAAAATACATTCATTCAAGGGAGTCCTGGGAATGAGCTGAGTTCAAGGAAGTTCTTTCCAGTTTTGCTATCACACATGAACTACTTCTTCCACTGAATAGAAAAGCTGTTATTATGTAGCTGATCTGGATTAGAAACATGAGGAAATTGTTTTTCAGATATTAATCTAAAATTATCATCTTCTTTCAACAAAGTATCATCACATCCTTGGGAATGACATCCAGCAATACCAAACATTGGTATCTCTATAAAAGATCACCAAGTACAATTCTACTTGAGGAACAGCCTGCTTTGATAAAGATGTAGATTGGGTAATTATTAATAGAAGTGGCAAGTACAGTGTAAAGACTAGAATGTGGATTAATGAGCCAAAATACTTGCCTCTCCTCCCACCTTGGCCATGTAATTAGTGTGTGATCTTAAACAAGATATTCGACTACTTGAGAGTAATTCACTGATTTTGGAACTGGAAATCTAAATACTGTGAAACTTCAGGTGTGGAACAACTGGCATCACTGAAGAAGGAAACACAGCTGATATTGCCTCACAGTCAAGCCACAAATACTTCATTAATGCAGCTTCTGGAATGCCTTCTACCAACACCTGCAGCATTCCAGAATGTTGGTATTTTCATAACAGTTTACTCCTGACTTACAGTCTCCACATGTTCACTTCATAGTTATTCCTTTAAAACTTTTAGGAGACTATCAAAAGTATTACAGATATTTAATGAACAGATTCCACCATTATGTATGATTGCATCTCTAGGATACTTGAAATGGGAGAAAAAAATTTTTTACCTTCTTGTGTACCACTTGAGAGGAAAGCCAGACATAGAATGAAATAAAAACTCATTTTGTATCTGTCCTTTTCTTCTCTAATGCTTGTCCAACCTGATCCTGTCTCAATCAACAAAAGCAGTAGTTGTAACAGGACTCTTGGTGTTATGAACAAGTGTCACTGTGTTTGAGAATGAAAAACCTACTACCCAGTGCCAAGAAAAATGCTCTGCAAATCTTTAGCAGTTACCTGAACTATTGCTTGGCCCCGAGAAGAACAATGTTGTGTTGAAAAAAAAAGAAAAATTACCACTACAGTTCTAATTACACATTAGTCTCCCACATCATTTACTTTCCATTTCCTTGATTCTTCCCGAGATCAACGCTCTGAGCCATATTTCATCCCCAAGTCAAGCATTTGGAGCAGGCAAGCCCTTCCAAGGGAGAGTTCCAAAAGCTTTCTGATGTTTTGGTCCTACGTGCTGTGTTCACAGGCTGCCTTTAGCTCTGCTCTCAGTGCTCTTGGACAGCTTCCTCCTGAACAGAATCAAGATTCTTGGAGAACCTGCCATTGCCCAGGCAGAGTCCATGAAATCACACAGACGTGCCTGATCTGGGACAAAACGTTCCAAGAGTTCCAAAAAAGCTATTATCTAGCATGCCTTTTATTCAGTTTCTTACTCCCTCCACCCTGTAAAATATCTTTTATAAGATAGCAGAACTTATGGAAAGACATGGAAAATACATTACTCTTACAGTATTAAACACACCACAGTGTCTGTGCACACATATTTATGCTTTTAAAGAGAAAAGCTAAAAGAATACTTGAAGAGTCAAGGGGAAAACATTTCTAACTTCTTAGAAAGAATCAAATCCATCCTTCAAATCCCATTCCTTACAGGATTCCTTTACACCCCACTTTTCTTCTTTCACACCTTTTCTTCCTTTTTCACTTCATTAAAAAAACCAAACCAAAACAAAAAACAACTCCCCCAAACAAACACCACCCACCAAACAAAAAAAAAAACCCAACACCCCCTCAACCAAAACAACCAAACAAGAAAACCCAATCAACAACCACAAAATCCCAAAGAACTTTCTGAAGGTTCCCTGAGGCACAAAGTAAGCAAATAGAACACACGTTTTTTCAAAATCCTGCAAGATAAAAGGAAGTGAATCTCTGTTCTTTGCAAGTGACAGCAATCAATCACATCAGCAATTTTTGAAAGGGGAGGACTAATCAAATAAATAGGTTTATCTAGTATAAATAATACGTGGTGAATGTCATGTCCTGTAAGGGGAAGAAATGCAATAGGGTGTACCTGAAACCTTCTATTGCAGAGAAAAGGAAAACAGACAGAAAAGATTTATTTTAAAATCTATAGGACTGACCTCAGAATTTCAAGACTGGCTTTGCCTTTTCTTTTTTCTTCTTGTTTCCAATATCCAATCTTACAGTCTTTGCAAAGAAAAACTTGGTCTTTTACTTTTGGGACAGGACTCTTATGAACCTACATACGCACGTAGATCAAGGTTTTAAAGTTACTGTGATGTTATTTTACCTTTTCCTGAACTTCTGGAACTGGCACAATTCACTCATTTACTAGTTTTCCAAATGGGACAATAAATCAATCTCGTTCATTTCTTGAAGGCTCCTGGAAAACTGTTATACACTATTTAACACTTCTCGAAACTTCACTTGGAATTTTTCAGGTGGAAGCTCTGGAATGAAGAATTTTAAGAAAGTACTTAACATCCATTCTACAGTTACAAGGCTCCATGCTGACCTTCAAACTCTGCTTTGGACAAGCAGCTTTATGCTGAAAGCATGTACCTGATATGTGCACAGACCATACTAATGCCCAAACCTGCTAAATGCCTTTTTTTTTTAAAGGAACAATAGAGGAAAGAACCTTTCCAATGTAGAAAAATTGCATACTGTAAAAAAAAAAAAAAAGGAAAAAAAAAAAGAATAATTGCATTGAGTCATCCAGCGAGTCGTTAACTAATTAAGTTAAAGAATCGACTGGAGCACAGGGGCCAAACAAGGCGAAGCAGATGTAATTTTTTTCTTCATAAAAAAGCTTTTTTTTCTTCTTCCTCACCTTTCATACCCACGGATTGATATGTATAAATAGTCCTGTTTGATCAGGTTCAAAACAGAGTTTATTAAAGAATAAAGGATTGAAAGGATAGGCAACCAGAGTGGAAAAAACCCAACCCAACCAACCAGTCCAGCATTCAGGACTCCAGGAAGAAGTGCCTCATTTCAGACTTGGAAGTCTTTTAGTGCTTTCCTGTTTAATAATAGTGAGAGTAGGAATGTGGATGAAGGGTGACAGGTTTTCTACCTACAGGACAAACTACTCATCAGAGATGCTAAGCATCTAAAATCCCTACTCCTTGGTTCCTATCCCAACCAAGTTTAGTGTTGGACTTCTCCTTTGTAACACCAACAAGCAAAACCAACTCCCAAATGCCACTGGCTTGAGCCATCAAACTGACATGCCTCCCACCACACATCAAGAAACTGCTGTCTCCAGTATTTTCACTCTTTTTTTTAAGGAGTTAAGTACACAATTAGACACCTCCGCTAAATATCTGAGCTAACATTCAGTAGAGTCAAAAGCAGTAGTTCACACCTCCCACTATTGTTACAAGCTCTGTGCAAACTTCTGTCTGCATCCCCTACATCCAACTTCACATATTTGAGGTTTTCTTTGATACTAAAACAGCTAAGGCTTAACTTTCTTTAAAGAAAGAGTATCAAAGCTGAGACTGAGGGGGGCGGAGGGGGGGAACACTGTGGGCATCTCAAAGATCCCAAAGATTTATTTATGTGGAAACCTCCTGGCCCTTTTCAATTCCAGATATAGATCACGCAAACCAGACCCAGACAGAAAGGAGCGCTCTGCAGCATTGTCTGTGCTTAAACTCTTGTGAAAGCAAGACATATTTTTAGCACTTGCACCTTCACTAATAATAAAAGCAGAGCACTAGCAGTGCTGTATTTTTATTACAAGGCATCCAAAAAGGCCTGGATGTTGCAGCAGAGTCAGCCAAGTTTCAGCAATGCAAAAAGCAGCTGCCTTCTCCAACCATACGGTTGGACGGACAAAGTTTGGTAGCATCAAAACCAGCTGCAATATGCTTTCAGTAGCTGCATGTAACCCCAATTCAATTCCCTGTGGCATCCAGGTACATTAGAAGAATGAGGATTAATATTGCATTGATTTTAGTAACTGATTTTAGTTGCAGCTCCAGAAAAGAAGAGCTCAAACAGAGCTCAATGCCAATGAAGTAGTATTTAACTACTTATTTAGTGTCGGAAACCTCTGCAAATCTTGAGACTAAACTCCTGTAACATACTGCAAGGACAGCCCCACACTTGAGGATGAAAATATAGATCTCTTACCAGCTTGGTTAAATAAGACTAAAGATTTTTGTCTCTGTATCAAGACTGTTGGCCAGACCACTCTGAAATATAATATGAGTAGATGTTGATGGGAATATAAAGAAATCAATCAAAAAATAAAATTTAAAAAAAGAGGCCAGGAAAATGTATGAACCTGTTTGATCTATAGCCTAAAGCTCAAGTCCTGCCAGAGAAAATACCTTTTTATTTTTTTTTTAAATATTTGGGAGAGGCATAATGGAGTAACAGCAACATTTTCTGTAACGTAACTGTTCTGTTTAAGAAACATTTTGGACCAGTTTGAAGATTCTTTGCATGTTTGTCTCTGATTTTCCAAGCCACCACACCATTCAGGAGTATTTTCAGACCAGAGGCCTTTGATTTGCACAGGTTTTGCAAGCACGTTTTGTTTAAGGTCAGCACCATAGCAATGTCAGTGAATCCTGAAGTAACAGACCATCCTCCTAAATCCCATGTATGAGGAAGACCCTGAGCACTGGACTGCTGGCAGATTAGGAAGTGATTTCCTAAACAGCATTAAAAGATGAATGGTTCTATTCTGTCCTTAGACACTAACCTAGGCCAGCTCAAACCATAAACTTCTTCCCACCAAAGGGAAGAATGTGTCTGGGCCGGACTTTCCCCTGCTACATATCTGGAAAGGGAACAGTACAGCAAACTTCCATGTTGTCTTAGTTTAGCAAGACATAAGTGTCCATTAAGAAAGGGGATGTGGAGGGGCAGAAAAGAAAAGCCAACCTCCTCCTTCCACGTTATTACAACTTTGAAATTAAGAGGCTTCAGGTGAAAGGTGTGGAGAAGGAAAATAACAGCTCTGTATTAACAAAACCAAATAAACAGCAATGATGCAACCAAACCTTTCAAAAAACACCTCCTAAGTCCTAATTCCCTAGGCAGGGTGGGGGGACTGTCCTCGGTGGCTCAACAACTGCTCGCAGCCCCAGGACTGTCACAGGTCTTCGGGTCACGGCAGCCGCCAGAAGATGCTCTGATAAGGCAGCCCCATGGCCCGGAGCAGGATACTTCACTGCGACAGTCGGGGACTACCCCAGTCGTTCTTTCACGGAGGTATTTGGCGAGGAAGAGGGAGGAAAAAAAAACTTCTTCTCACAGGAAAAGAGAGGGGCGGCCAAAACTGAGTGTGACCGCCGCTCTGTGGGTCGGTGGACAGCAAGTCCCACAGACAGAGGGGGTCCCGAGGAGTGGTGCTGGCTGGTTTTAAAGAGAAGCCTCCCTCCACTCCAGTGCTGCCCTGCACATCGTCCTGCTCCTTCCCCTCTTCCCGCCGCACCCCGGGAAAAAACGTATAGGGGGGGTGACTGATATTGGGAAAGAATTCCAACATCTCTTTTCAAACCTATAACACATGTGCATGACATTTGCCAGTAGAATGTTTTCTGCTCTGATCTGTGGAGCACCAAGGAAAGGTGTCTGTCGATAGCTGCAGTCACCCACCACTTCTCACCCACTTGCACTGCTTTTCAAATTAGCACTGGGGGCACTTTAACCTCGATGCCATCTTTTATTCCTGCTGAAAAGATCTGCCAACTTTTTGGCAAAGGCAGCAGGTGGGAACAAGCTGCTGCCCCAACAGAACAATTTGTTTAGCTTGAATTTCTCTTATCTGCTCAAACACAGAACTACGAAAATGCTTTTCGAGAAATGCATCAAGCCTTTAACAGCAGTGAGCAGGTAACTGCTCCCTGCAGAAAACACAAAGATGATGGGGTGCCGCAGACTTGCAGGAAAGTTTGCACAGTTCCTGGTTTTCATAAGGTGCCTGGGAATGTCTCTGGTGGAGTGCCAGGAAAGAGACATCACATAGCAAGGATTATCAATGCTGCTTGTAAAGGGCCTACCCTTTCTAACCCAAGACAGGTATTTGTATGATAGAGCTATTCCCTGTCATTTTATAAACTGATCACCGGGCATTCCCCAAGTCAATAAACTAGTAGCAAATACTCAATAGTGATGTAAAATCCTGACCTGACACAGGCCAGAGGCAGCCTGCTTTAACACAGCCTGCAGAAAGCTGCCTTCTGGAAGGAGCTGGGAGAACAACCAAAGAGAACAGTTAAAGAATGTCATAAGAAAAAGACAAATGCTCACCGAGGTTGAGGTGCACATATTTCTCACTCAAAATTGCAGAGACCTGCCAAACTCTACAGGCTTGAAATCAAAGTTGCAATCCTGGCTCCCAGCTCCCCCTTCCTCGTGTCTAACTCTCTACTTCACTCCATTACAGCCCTGCAGGCCTTCCTCTGCTCCACAGCTCCATGCACCAGAGCCAGCTGCTTTGCCAATTCCCCACGTTCCAGAAGGAGCCCTTCAAACAAGCATATTTCCCAATTTCAGATTACCATTCTAGTCCCTCTTCCTATCTCATAGCCCACACTCTTGCCACCCCTCCACTCTTCGTCCCCTTCTCAATAGTCTCAGAGAGGTAAAAACAGGAAGACCAAAATTACAAATTTTGAGCTGGTTTGCTCCTTATCTCCATTCCTGCCCCAAAAATAAGCACTTTCTTCACCTCTATATAAGAAGACACCCTAAACTTCTAGATGCAGCTGCAAGAATCTCTTCCAAGCTCCTCCTAGGAAAGGAATGATATAATTTGCTACCAATGCAGGCAATTACTTCTCAGATCTGAAAGTAGATGCAAATTTTCCAAGAATCTCAATAACATAATAAAAAATAATTAAAGAACAAAAACCTTTATTGGCCCCCAGTAAACAAGCTGCATGTAACTGCTTGGTTTCAGTGTACAAGTAATTGTTGTTCCTCATTTCCAGGAGATCACCCTGGAGTCTGCCCTAGCCAAAATCTTGATTCCAGTATCATAACTCCTGCCAATAATATGTTGTAGCTTCAAGCTCTAATTCTCTTGCATGTGAAGACTGATGTCATCACACAGTGCTAGAAAGAAGAAAGTCAAACAGCATCATATTACTTTAGTCCAGAATGAGAACAAGATAAACAATTATACTCACCAAGTTAATGTCTAGAAGATTCTGTAAATCGTTCTGAAAAAAAAAGATTTTATGAAAGTCTTCTGGAGCACATCACAAACCTGTCTTTTGACTAGTTTAGGAAATAAGCCTTTGAAAACTTTGTCTAAAACAGATGAAAAAATTTCAGCCAAAATTTTGAACTAATTTTTATTTGATCTTCTAAAGACAATTTCTAAGAACCTACTTAAAGTTTTACAAGATTTTTAGCTGTATCATAAATTGTCATTAAAAAACCCCAAACCTAAATTAATACTAATAAAAAGCAAGGTTTGGCAATCCTGTTCTAGATTTCCAAATGCTTTGGATTAGGAATCACTGAACTGATAGCATTCTGAAACATATATGTATGAAAGAATCAAAATTCCTTCCAATCAACAAATATTTCAAAGAGATATTAAATGTTTGGCACATAAGCTCACACAAAAATACCTACTTCAGTGCATTTTATTTATCACAGATTCCACACATGCTATAGGTGGAATGGGCAAAACAAACACACAAAACCAACGAAAAACCCAAAAGAGTGGCATGAATTCTCCCTGGAACATAAGACAAAGCATTTTAAAAAATAAAAGTAAAAAAACCCATCAGCTAATACCTGACTTGGGACTGTTGCAGGTTAATGAAGTTTGTGTTAGTGGCAGACAAGTTATGGATTCTCTCATCTGCTGATGCAATTAGAATGAGAGCAATAAAAAATTCTTTTAAAAGAGCCAGGAAAAATCCCATTGAATCCAGCATTCCATGTGCTAGAACTATTTTGCTCCACACTGACAGGTGCTTGTATCCCTCACACTCTTCCTTTAAGCCTCTCCACGTAACACAGCGATGCCACTTCAGCTTTACACCACCAACAAATGCTAATTAAGCAATAACCTCTCTGTAGCTCTTCCCCATTGCAGAGCTGGGGAAAAGGAAGAAGTTGCCTGTGCCTGCCTTCTGTGGACCAACCACTGAAGCCACGAGCAATGCTGACAGTATTTTCCTTAAATAACAATAGAATACGCTGCAGATGGGAAACAAAGGGTGGGGAAAGTCAGAGTCTCCTCAGTGGAGTAGGGAGGGGAAATTTGGAAGGATTTGGCTTCCCATAACAGTTCTCACACCTCTAAAAATACACAAGACTGCCTCACTCTTTGTAGCTGCCCCACACCTAATATACAGCACAGATGAGATAAACAGCACCTGGCTGCCTTAACACCTTTTTCAGCCCATTGCCAGATAAGTAATGCAAATAAGTGTTTGTCTTTCACTTTTGCTGCTGTTAAAATGTAGGCCGTGAGGGGATGATCCTCACCAAGGCACAGCTTTTTATCCTATGGTCTCCTCTGAATACCATTTTGGAGGTGTTTAACAAGCGTACTTTATAATAGTAGTGGAATAAAAACTGAGAGCCAGTCAGCAGTAAGGCACAGATACCTTACACTAAATATTCTAATATGAGAATTTTTACAATTGGCACTCATCTGTTCCACTGAAAGGCCTCAAACACATTCATAGGTCGCATGTGGAGGTGCACGTTATCAAAATGGTAGTTTGTCCGTGCAACGTGACAAAGCTTGTCAAAGAGAGGTGTTGATGGAAGGTGTGAAAATAAATGACTAATCTTAGATGGCACCATATGCTGATGGAATTTGGAAACTGCCCTGAGCACACCTAGTTCTATTAAAATAGTTTCCTGACACAGCCTCTAGTTAGTCCCTGAGGGTGAGTGAGCTTCAGCATCATCGAGCAAGGGCAAAAGTTCAGTACCAACAAAGAAGGAAGAACAAATAATACAAGTTTCTCAGACCACCTGTGGTTCCTTTTTGGTTTCTTCTACAAGCAGCAATGAAATACAGATTCATGCAATTTAAAAAAACCCCTCTTAACAGCAAAGCCAAAGGGTCCCTCACATCTCTGAAGCAATTTTTCCTTTAAATGAATCTGAAAATTCTGAGAATGATACTCTGCAGAATACATGAAGAATCTGTTCAACAACTTGAACACCCATACTATGTGCAAATGACCTACTTTCTTTGCAGTTGCCCAGCACAATAATCCCTGTACAAGAGACAGCAGCTGCTTTGCAACCAGTCAGCTCCCCACCACAGAAAGGGCTGTGCCTGACAACGGAGATACGCCGCTTAGTTTGACATGTTTAACACATGTGTTTCTGGCTTGTCACCAAGCACATTTAACATATTTTGCAACATTCTTTACTACTCACAGGCATATGCTATTGCAATGACCCGAGTGAAAAAGCAGTTATCTACTCTCTAACAATGTCTACTCCAATTTAATCTCTCTCCCCCCCTTCAGCAATATATGCATTCAAAACAGCAAAGGAGAGAACCTGTGTTCTGAGAACCTTGAGTCTGCGTGCCAGACCTCAAGGCCTTTTCAAATGTGACAAGGTTTCCCTGAAGACTAGCATGACTCTTTTTGGAAATCTAGGACACTCAAATTTTACCCCAAAGCCAAGTAGAGCACAGGCCTGTTCATCATACAAAGGGCTACTTCTGTGGGCTCTGACTGGCATGGGAGAAAACATTGGATTCAATCACATGAGAGGGAAGCAGACAACAGGTGGGAAGGATGGAACTTGTCTGTACAAATCCAAACTTTTGCAGACATCAACATCTGGATGATTGCCTAGATTACCTTAACAGGGGAAGGAAAAAAAGAATAGGCAACTCCACTTCACTGAAAAGATGGACATCTAAAACAAATTAGATGTTTCACACTGTATAAGTGTCTATTTTCCTCCAGCCAGCACAGAATCTAGATGACTGAGAAACAGATGTCATCACCATAAATATAAATTGCCACTTGCAACAACTTCAACAGCATCAAGATTTTAGCTCACACAGGTTACCTGCTTTAGATCTTCCTGTTTTGATTATGCATCCTAATAAAGAGCATAAATCCATGCAAATACCTTTTAGAATCTTCAGCAGAATGTTGATTTGCATTTAAATCTTGAGCTAGTACATCTGCAAGGGAGACTTTCACAACAGCTTCATAGACAAATGACTCTGGAAGCTCTAACATGTGCACTTTACCCAGGATACAACAATTGTATGAAACTTAATATACTCTATTGTCAGTGCTGAGATAGAAACTGAAAAAGCTGTACTCTGTGCTTCTTTAATCATCCCTCAGAAGTATTTCTTTACTTTATTAGAAAGCATAGATCATTGCAGCCTAATGCAAACAGGCAGCAAATGTGCTACACATCCACACAGAACACAAATCACACCACATATTGTGTCACTATATAATTTCTAAGTGTAATATAATAGCTAATCAATCAACTCAGTGTTTTTTATCTCCGTAAAGTCACAGCTTCTCTACATATCACTATGATTTCTTTCATTTGAGTGTAAATTACATTAGTATCACTGTTACTTGCATGACCAAGATGTCTAGACTACATGGGCATGTAGGACAAACATCAAAATAACAGGCACAATTTCTTCACCACTGAATTAATTAATAATTAATTAGTAATCTTAATTAATTTTTCAGTCTCTTGTCTAACGATTATAAATAGATGGAAACTATTATCATTCCAGATTATCTTCTCCTCTGCTAAAGTATTAAGTGCTCCATACTACACACAGAAAGACTTTTCCTTACCTTTACTCTAGACAGGTATCTTTCCCAAGGTTTTGAAAGGTTAGTGCTGTTGATGTTATCCATGTCTAGTATTCCAGAAAGAATGAACTTGTTTATGACCTGCTCAGTATTCCTTAAAAGTTCCAGTTTTGCTAGGTGTAAAATGGAGAACTGACAATTGCAGCATTTAACCCCTGGGATACCCATGTTAGTCAAACAGAAGTGAAAGGAATAGCTGCTCTGGAACAGGAAAGTCCCAGTTACGGATGTAGCAATGCACCAGGTGCCACACACTGTATAAGAGTGAAGGCTGCACACAAGATTTTCCTTAATATGCAAGTACCTACCTAATTGGGAATATTGCAATAAAGTGGCATTCCCAAGGTGGGAATAAGCATTGTCATCCCATGAACCAACGGAACCCATGATTGAGAAATCCGATCCTGCTGTCTTGATTACATTATTTTGCACTGCAACAATCAATTGAAGTCCACAGCAATCAGGAAGCCTTCAGTGTTTTCCAGGAAGCTGGATAAAACAGGTACCCATAAAGGCATCCTCAAGTCAATGTATCAGTAGTAAGGAATACAGGACTGCCTTGTACCAACCTGTTTCTCGGGGGTGCTGGACACTTCTAATGCTGGATTTGGCACAAATATTGTAACCTGCAGTTTTCTGCTTTTTTATACACTCAGTGTGCTTTTATCAGTCAAGCATGTTTCTGCTTAAAATACATCTATTTATAACTGAAAAAGAACCCCAAACACCAAAACCATACAACTTAGAATTTGAGAAGAGTCACCTTTTCCCCCATTAACACTTCTTGATTCTTCACCAGGGTTTCCTGACATGTGATACAATAAGCAGAAGCATCTGTGCACTCCATCTGTACACAAGTTATGGCATGTAAGGCCCAATACACAGCTTGTAAAGAAATGCTGTTTTCACCACAGCAGAGACACGAGTTCCTCCAGATGACTTTTTCCTTCTTCCTCTGCGAGCAGAAGCCTAGCAAATGTAGCCAACAAAATTAATACTTGGGTTGTATAAACAGTCCCTTAGATTCAATTTCTTTTAGCTTATGCTCAAAAAGATCCAGCTCTGGGGTGATGTGTGTAAGCAGATACCTATCAGCTTTTTCTAAGATTGTCTAATGTCTGTGTACACTGGTTTTTTCATATGAAAAAAACCCCAAGGAGTTTATACTCACTTTTGAGCAAAAGCCACCTCATCAGGCAACAGAGCAAACTCATAGTCTCCTCTTTTCTGTCCTTGTTCTACATGTGTATAACAAAACACCAAGTCTTAAAAATCCACAAAAATATGATGCTTCCAACTTAAAAAGAAAAATAATTTCACTGAAACTGGGCTTCAAGATGTAGCAGAGTTTGGGTGATGTGGAAACAGAAACACATCCAAGGAGTCTGTTTTTCCCAATCAAAACAAATAGCTACTATTGTGATTTTGAATATGCACACAGACCTCCCAGTCTAAATCACATCTTTATAGATATTGCTTAATAATATGAAATAGCAAGTCTTTGGCTTAACTTCTTTAAATAAACTAGCTAACAAAAAGCAGTTCATGCGGATGTGTCGCTATGATTAAAAGCAGCAACTGAAAGTATCGTTGTTTGTCACTTTTACAGCCCTACAGCTCTGATTAAAAAAAAAAAATATCAGCTGCTTGTCCTGAATTTACAGAATGTATACACAGGTTGTGGACTCACTACTGGTTTCACAATAGCCTAACTTAATTTGTAGATGGCCAGTGTTTTAATAGGTTAACCTTTCTATTATTGTCATTATTTTAAGTAGTTTATGTGATAAAAGTATGACATTTGTAGCAGTGGTACAAGATAATTCACTTTTATATCACAGAAAACAACTTTCAACTATTTCCAGATTCAGATCTATCAGTTAGGTCCCAGGCAGTGAGGCAATTTTACTTAGTTCTGTGCTCAGTTAAAACCTCTTCCCAATACCTTTTTTTCCTCATAACTGACAGCATCAGCTTTTGCTTTGCATCAAGTGAATCTGTTCTCCCTTTGCTCCACTGTGGCAGCACATTTGTAGCTTTATGACTTTTTCAGATCAAAAGGAAATGCAGCCCTTCATCAGTCTCCTTACTGAAGATCAAATTGCACTTGCACAACAGTGACTCTGCATCACATAACGAGGCCTTCACGTGTGATATAGCTAAACTGAAACTGAAAAAACACATCATTATCATCCCTCGTCTGGATATAGGAGAAATTTGTCTCAGAAAATAATGAAACTGTATAAATAATCCAAAAATCAACGGGGGAAAAAAGAGTTTTCAAAAGACCTAAAAGTCAACACAATATCTTTTTAACCCTCACGGTGATTTCTAGTTAACATATAGATATTTTATAGTAATAGTTCCTGTCTTGTGCAGAAAGTCAGGCTACATGAGGGGATCATAACAGTCCATTGTGGATGGGATATCAATGAAATAATAACAATATACAAATTTGGTTTTATGCAGCATTTAAAGGTTACTTTAATTCTTCAGATTATACCTGTAACCATAAAAAGTTCAAAAAAATCTAAGAATTTACTTCTTATATGACCTTTAAATTTTTAGGTATTTGAAAACTCCTCAATAATCAACTACAGGAATATATCTTGTGAATCCACACGAAGTTACAAATTATTTGGGTAAACACTTCAATGACATATAGCAGGCAAACCATTTTAAGATCCCCTGGCTGCTGAAAATTCTATGTGCTCTTAGGTCTAACACCCCTTTAATCCATCATTCACTTGTTTCCTAAAAAGAATTAGTAACAATTTTCCTACTGGTTTTATGTGAAAAGAACACAAGCCTCCCAATGTTGATCTTCTCTTCATTTATTACAGCTGCCCAGCTACCCTCACTTCAGCCATTTAGCAACCCTGTTATGAAACAGCTGCTGTTAGTGAAAAAAGTCCAAACTGGCAGCATTCACAGACCACTGGGAATACAGAGCATTTTAAGGAGATGGTTCTATAACTCACCATCAATACCCTCTGATTTATTCATCTTAGTTTTTTCTAGGCCCTACGTTAAAGGCTCCAATCAGGATGATGCTTCTAAAGCCTCAACATCAGAAAGTCTGGCTTTTCTCTGGATTTTCCCAAGGAGAACTTCCTGTTCCTCTAGACCAATACACCCTTCTTAAAACACTTTTTTTCCACTCTTTCATTGCTGCTGAATCTGATTCAAAAGGGGCCCATCTGCTCCAGCTACACCACCAGGAGAGTTCTGCACTTTCCCAGCTGCCAAGGTTCCTGTCCCGCTGCAGAAGCCGGAATTGCTCCACCCACCCCCTTCACAGAAATGATGCGAAGTAACCGATGGATCCAAAACACTTTTGCATGATCATTTCTATGCTGGTTATTTCTCTAACGTAAACTGTCCTTTTCTCACATTTTGCAGGGTCTTAATTTGTTCCCTTAATAAAATGCACTGTAAAACGAGAGTGCAAATTTCCAATGCAAAGGAAAAAAATCCTATCAAATATACTAATCTTCCCATAAATTTCATGAAGCGGTTCAAACAGCCCAGATGGGCGACTGTTTCTATTAAATTCTCTCAAGTGCTGGAGCACTTTCTAACATTTCTTTAGAATTTAAGTGACTTAAACTTCACTAAATTCTATAAAGGCTGCAAACCAACTGCCTGCAAGTATGGGCTAGAACATCACATATAACATAAACCAAACGGAAAACTGCATTAACATGATGGATGCCACCGTTAAGGTGGGACATGCTCTGAAAAGGGATTCTCTCTGATAAATAAGATGCACCGCTTTGACCAGAATGCAAGCAGACCCCAAAATACCTAGACCCACCTGATTCCTGCTATCCATTCCAGGCTGAGAGAGTTTGGTCTGATCAGCCTGGACAAAGGTCCAGGGAGACCTCAGAACCCCTTCCAGTACCTAAAGGGGCTCCAAAAGAGCTGGAGAGGGAGTTTGGACAAGGGCATGTGGTGATAGGACAGGAAGGAATGGCTTCAAACTGAAATAGCTAAGATTTAGATTAGATATAAGGAAGAAATTCTTCCCTGTGAGAGTGGTGAGGCCCTGGCACAGGTTGCCCAGAAAAGCTGTGGCTGCCCCATCCCTGGAATGTTCAAGGACAACCCAAACCATTCTATGATTCCATGATTTTCAAGGCATAAAAACATACTAAGCTGTATCTGCACCTCCACTTTGCCAGAGAGTCTTTTCCAGATAAATTTTAAAAATAAATTCAGTTCTGAGCCATAGAAACCCTTGCAGGAAGTTTTCTTTGGTTTCTTTTTTATAAATGAGCTTAAGTAAAATAAGAACAATTTGGACAAAGTAAAACAATGCACTAAGATTCTGGATTGTTTTAGTTAAAATACAACAGAAATAAAAAATTAAGTTTAAATGGCACAACTTTCTACCTGGACATGAATGCCAGCCGTGGGAAGCAGCTGGACCTCCTACCAGTTCCTAAGTTGAATTTCTGGACAGAAGCTGGCAAGGTGCTTACAGTGGAAGTTATTGTACTATGGAATATGGGGTTTTTTCTACCCATTCACAGTTGATTTTAGGGGGCACGTTGTGTCGCATCTCTTCACGCAGCATTAAGTCTTTGCTTTGCACATAGTACTTCTTTACAGTATCTGTGAAGGGTAAAATTGAAGAATTTATTTTTATTAATAATACGAAATTTTCACACAGTCACAGAAATGAATTACAACTCAGTAGTAGTCATCAGTCTCCTTACCAAATGTAATACATGCACTTTAGCTCATTTGATCTTGGCAAACTTCAGAGGTAAATAAATTAGTAATCAAGAAACAAAATAAATTATATTAATATATTTTAACACAACAAAAATAAAGCTTAAGGGAGCTCATATTTTACCTATAATAATTCACACAAACTTATTAGCTAAATTAATGAAAAATATTTGAAATCAAGTTTGGGAATTTGTTCAGTTGAGAATCAGGCTCATTAAATGTCAATATGCTGAGCATTCATGACACTGATGTGAAAAAGTGTTCTATAATCTCACAAGTTAAGCAACAATAATAAGCCTTCATCGAGTTTAAGGTGTAAAAATAATTTATTAGCTTTTGGTCATAAAAAAATCAGCTACTATTTTTGAACTTTTTTTTTTAAACAGCAGCATTCAAAAAGATGACAATTGAAAGGTGTTCAATAAAAAATAAGGCAAGCATTGTAAATTTGTTCCTCAAAAATCAATGCTGTGGCACTACAGAATCAAGGGCAGCAGAAAAAAAAAAACAATAACTTAGTAAAACATGACAATCACCGAGTTACCTCACCAATGCCATCTCACTGCTTTAGTTGGCCAAGGAAGCATTGTTGAAGCAGTATGAAAGTAAACTTTTATTTCAAAACTATTAACAGTTAATTAAGATTTAAAGGCATCCCTTCAGGTGGGGAGGTGAAGTATGCCATAGTGATGGTAATTCTATATTCTATGGGATGAAGTTCGTAAAACATGAGGGAATACTGAACCCAAAAGCTTGCAAGACAACACTCCTTGGCTCTACTGTTTTTGCTCAGTGATCCTCTGTAAGCAGAGCTTCATGTAGGAGTTTTTATTGCGTATTTCTATCACTGCATCTCTGACCAGCTCAATGAACATCTGAGGCCAGAGCTTCTGCAGAGACTCGTTCTTCATATTGATGTCAGCTGCCTCTTTCACCAAGTTCTCCACATATGTCTGGCAAAATGTTTTCCTTTCCTTGATTTCCTGCATGAGAGAACCATCACATGTTGTATAAGAAAGAGGGAAAAAAAAAAGGTTAAACAAGAGCAAATTAAAAAAAAAAAAAAAAACACAAAAATTTCATGAATTAAAGGACTTAGCGATTAACAAGCAAAGAGGTTACTGTACACTATCTTCTCTTAGTTTTAAGTCTCCTGGCCCAGGGTCTACGTTGAGCCACAGAATCTTAGTGTATTCATAATATCCACATTATATTAATTCATTAATTATCTGAAATCAACTTGTAAGTGGCCATAAATAACTTTTAACAGTATTAACTATTTTTGTTGCCTTCTGGCATAGCAGCAAAACTCTACAGAAACTATTAAGCATGAAACCACTTTTCTTCCTTCTCTCCCTTTCCAGCATTTCATCATCATAGTACAACAGTTGGAGAGTACATGTTTATGTCAAGCATATTGCCATAGAAATACATGCCAGTACACATCCTTTTCCATAGGCACTCTGACAAGTGCATGGCTCCTAATGAGTATTACATTAGATACCGAAGTAAGCTGAACCTTTAAAAATTAATAAAAAGACACAGGGCAGCTAATAGCTCCGCATTTTAGTAACTCAAACAGTATTAATCCCTGTCTCGGCAAAGTTTCTATAAAATGCCATCATAAGCTTTGAACAGTAAGTTATATTGGTGCTAAATGTCTAACTAGCTTGATTTATGGCATTGTTTAAAATGCTAGATCATGCTTCAGGCCACCAAAAGACAAGTTTTCTTTAATGAGCGATAAAGCAGAGAAAATACTTTCCACTGGTTTCAGCTAAAAACGCAAATTATTAAACAATGACTCAAGACTGTCATCTTTACCAACATGGGAATTAGGGCACATTTATCATGTTAGTTTACTGCTGATGGGGAGCTGGAAGCAGCTGGTTTTGCCTGTCTTAATCCTACATTCTGCAAAAACTGCTGCTGCACACATAGTGCTGTAGCCAAGGACAAGGTGGGAATTGCTGCACTGGGAAGAGAAAACAATACATATATTTAATGGACTGCACAAATACCAAGCTTATTTTATTTTATTGTATAATAGTCTTTGTTCCATGGTAAAGGGACAAGGAATACCTCACTGCCTTACTCCATTCTGTTCAAAGTTTTAAGAGCTACAATCACAGCTTTTGAAACTAAAATGTTTTCTTAATTTAATCCCTCCACACATGCAGTCACTGTCTCTGTTCTATGCTGTGGATCTGAGATAACAAAGCCACAATGCAGTAACTGAATTCAGTGATTACTGAACTTGATTAAATTTCTTGCACTAGAGGATTTATCTATTTCTACATAACCAGAAAGCAAATAATGGGACAAATGTGGCAATCAGGGTGTATACAGCTGGAACTCCTGATGATTGCTCAGAAAGGAGACTGTGGCTGAAAGAATCATGTTCCCTCTGGGAACAATTTCCCTCTGCCCAAGCAAAAGGGTGAGCAGATCAGAAACACAAACTAAAACAACCGTGACTGATGCACTTGTCTGAAACAAGCCAGCTTGCAGTTTTATTAATAATTAAACCTAACACATTTCATATATATTTACTTTCCTGTAGCTCATTTAAAAGCTAGGAAAGAGCTCTTTATTACTACAGCCTACACTCTCTAAAGTGTTGTCTCAAGGTGTTTCTTCACCAGTTCATTTTGGGAAAAATCTAACACATGCAATATACATTTTTCTTTGTAAAAATCTCTGCTCGCTTCTTATATTTTAATAATTCAGGTATATTTTGTCATGAACATAAGGCTTGTAGGTGAGAATGTATTTCTGAGACAGTGGCACTGTTCAGGAATTAATTCAGTAAAGAGAGAAACAGCATTTTCCAATATTCTGGCAAAGATCAGTTAGATGAAGTGTTTGATCAGGTATGTAGATATGTTAAGCAGTGATATTTTAAAACAACCATTCTCAATAGCACAACTGAAACTTGATATCTAGACAAATTCCATGAGTAGTAGCCTACGGTTACCTAATAGAGAATGAAATTATGTTTTAATGATACACTTACCTCAAGCTTTTCCATATGGAAGTCCTTTGTCATGTAATTCAACGTTGCTCGAGTTGTGCTTTCCCCTCCATTTCTTCTGTTATCACTACTTTCCTCACTCCCAACCCCAGATTTCTTGCCCTTTCCCTCTAGCAGATAATGGAATTGCTTCCTCCTGTGAAAAGATAAGAGGTTTACAGTCGTAATTACTAGAATATTTTTTTAAGTGCAGATGTTTCTAGTGATTGTGAGGGTTTGGTTTTTTTTTCTCCTTTTGGACACATACTTTTGAGCTTTCAAGTATATTGCATCCTCAAGTTATTCAAAATACATATGATTCTAGATATTCCTTCATTAGTTTGCCTCTATACAACTGACCTTGACATATACCACATAGTATCTCCTAAATAGGAAGTCTTGCAGCTTAAACTTGTATTAAATACTAATTTATAGAAGACTAAAAATAGAGGAGTTTAAGCACCTTTTTTTTTTTTTTACAGTACAACTCCTAAATCTGTTAACTGTTACAGTCACCCACTATAAAATGCCCACAAAAAATAGCCAGTTTTCATTGTCAAACTCCACAAGTCTTCACCCATACCAACACAACTGGAGAACTGAACAAGCAGCACATTTGTGTGCATGTGCCTTTTCACCTTATGCAGCAGTCTTCACAACAAATCGTGTGAAAACGTCTGGCTACAAAGACCAGGAGATGGTAACACTTGTGCAATATGCAGGGGACCTACCAGCTGTAATTGTGAAATTACCTTTTTACCCAAAAAGAATTTATCACAACAGTGTGCATAAGAATTAAACAACACGTTCTGGACAAATCCCAGTTCTGTTCATTGTGTTTTACCTGGATTCTCCAAATAATGAAAGTACACGATAATGTGGCAGCTCCGAAGACGCTACATATGCCAGGATGCCAAAGAGCCTTTCTGCCTTCACAACATCATTTTCAGTGACCTGGGAGAGAGTGGGAAGGGAACAAAAAGGAAAAAAAGTTCCATTTTCAAATGAGCACGTTCATATTTCATTACACATGTACATTGAGAATTAACTCAGACTTGTTACACAGGACACTGCAAACAGATCTGCTCCAGGCACATCTTCAAAACAGATTTGCCTTTACTGGCACTTCAAATGTACTTTAGAAGGAATCAAATGGGGTACTGGTGCTTGTTTGATTTCCTGAAATTCTGGAAATTCCAATGTATATACGGTGCCTCACGATAGTCTTTGTGAAATGAGGAATTTTATAACAGTTTCTTACACTGATTTTCTGAAGGTCAGACATATTAATTCTGCTCCATATTGCCTGCACTTGCAGAAGGTGTACTGGAAAATTTCTGATTAAGTTATGCTGGAGAAACAAAGATTCTGGGCATGCACATGTGAAAAGGTAAGTTATAGACTCTCCTATTTTGGCAGCATTGTGGAGAAGACTTTATAGAAAGAGAGGCTTTAGAGGGGAAAAAAAAAAGTATTTTCTCTGCATTTTTAAACTCCTGAAAATAAGTGTTCCTCCATTACACTTCTCTAAATATCAACCATACTGCTGGGTCAACGTTAAGTTACAGATGTCTCTTTAAAGTAATCTTCAACAGTTGAAAAGTCTTCAGGATTCATTTTATACAAAATTGAGAAGTGTAAAGAAGGTGAAGGGACTCATTTTTTGGTGGTGGTTGTTATTGTTTTCTGTTTGTCTTGGCTCCTAACCTCTGGAGACCATGGGCTGGGGATGGTCAGACTGTGAACTGCCTTCAACTGCCAGAAGTTTGTTGGCACAGTTTCTGGACTCCTGGCTTTCCACTGAGAGCAGAAGCAATCTTTATGATCATCTAAATCTGACCTGGATAACACTGGATGATGAAACTTACTCACTGACTTCTTAACTTCTGGATCAAATTTAATTTCCGTTCATCCTGTAACATATTTTGGGAGAGCAACCCATTATTAAATAAACTTCAATACTCACAATATTTACTAAGCAGTTCCAGACAAACTTTGTGTTCTATATTATTCAAATGTGTAAGTAAAATGGAATTTTGATCCACATTAACAGACTTCTATTATATTCCTGTTTAATGTTTATGGACTATACAATACACTCTTGCATAAAGCATACTGCAACAGCATAATGCAGGGGTAAATTCACCAGAGAAAACGCAGACCAGCAAATTAGGAATGTGAAGTCAACTCCATTTTCACAGTGTTTAGATTTGTTCATTTTCACTTAAAATTAAATAAGTCTTATTTAGTAGCCTAGGAGTAGATGGTCTTGCTGAACAGTCTGTAACAGAAGCAAGGTCTAAAACAAAGAGCACAGAAGGCAGCTAGGGAAACAAAGCCCATTGCAGGCAGAAATGCCTGCTGGAGAAATAAGTGATTTTAATGTATTTATTTATGTTAAGAGAAGCATAAGGACCAGGTCAACAGAGACAGCAATGCTGAATACACTCTCCAGTTCACAAAAACTCATGTTCTCTTTCTTACTGCAGTGCATTGTTTGCTCCATTAATCACAAAAAGATTTAACGGTAGTATCACATAAATGTAAAGCTTCGTGCCTGGTTCCTGCCAAGTACCGGGGACAGGCACCAACTGTGCCAACAGGCCCAGCTCAGGGAATGTGGTGCATCTGTCACATTCTGTGAGTGTGCCATACCAGGGCTCTACAGCTTTCTGTAGGGTTTGGTAACTGCAAACCTTGACAATTTGGAATTAATCTGAGACTACTGTCACTGGGAAAAACTTCAAATAGTATGTCTCAGCTAAGAGAGTTTGCTTCTTCATAGTTAGCAAATGTAACAATTGGACAAGGGAATAGAATGATTGTTAGGGGGAGATGAACACTCAGCTTCTAGCCCGGAACATGAACTGGAGAAAATAAAACCTTTGTTATGCAGGTTTTTTATAGTTTAAAAGTTCCAGAGTTATGCGATTTATTTAGTTAATTCAGTTAGTATATATTGCTTTTACTTCACAGCTCTGTGAACCTCAGAGTTGGCAACACAACAGTCTCCACCAGCATTGCACACAAATGGTGATCAGAACAGCAGAATGTGCACATTTCCCTTTCTGTCATCTAAACTATTATCTAGGGCTGATCTAAGGTCTGAGAACACACTTCAGGGGTTGTGTTCTTTACACTGAAACAGTATTTTCCATTACTGATGTTAATCCAAAAGGTGATATACATCTGCAAAGCTGGATGCCAAGACTTCTGCTGTAGGATAATGAAAAACAGCAATCAGAGCTCCTCTCTTTCCTCAGCTTGGCTGTGACACTCTTCAAATGATTAACGACACTAGGAAAAAATTTCTGTGCACATCTTCATAGAGTGTGGTCTGGCTGAAAAAGCTTGTTGAGGACAAAAATGTTCTTGTCATACGTATTTAAGATCTATGTCCCACAGAAAATCATACTGTGCTACATGTGCTCCATTTGCTCAATTCTCCCCAAGAAATATTAAATTCAAAGTTTTCCTTCAGAGACTGAATTTCCTGACCTTGAGATTGTAACAAAAAGTCTACTTAAATAGTTGTGTTACTTTTTCCTGTGACAGGCTTAAAGAAGAAAACATGATTCTATGATATTTTGTAACACTGGAAATTTTAAATTTTAAATAATCATATACTGTAAATCACTAAAAAGTCTGTCAAACACACACTTTCACATAAACATTCAATGTCAGCACTGTGATCTTCTCAAACACAATGAATAGTGCCTCTTAAAATCAAGTAAAATCATGGAGTTATTTAATAATAACTGTAGATATTTAATATTATTAAAATGTATTAATTTTAACATTTATTTCACAACAAATTACGATTTTTCCCCTAGTACTGAAAAGACCCTGACAGGGCTGTGCTCATTTAATTATCAATTCATCTGCTCTTTTAAAAAACAGTGCTAATTGACCCTGCAAGACCAATAATAAGAAAGAAGCAACACCATCCTACCTTCACTCCATTTATCTTCTGCAGGTTGAAATGGTTCAGTCTGAAGAGAACGTAGTATTTCCACAAAGTGAAGCTGACAACCGGATTTCCCTGAGGATCAACCGTCAGCTGCTCCATGCGATGCATCTCAGCCAGTGCATTGAACTGCTGCAGCGCCACAAGGTTTGTCTCCTTGAACTTCAGGTGCTGAGGAAGGTCAAGCCACAGTAAACTCAACGAATAAACAATAAAGAGTGAACTCACTATTCTGTGCCACTCCTTTTTTGAAATTCTGATAAACAGTCATGGGTCTGGTGAAGCAACTGAGCTCTTTTCCACTTGAGGTCTTTGTAGCAAAACACATCAAACATTTCAACCATTTGTATATTACATATATTAAGAGATGGGAACTTCATAGCCCCCAAGGAATTTATAAATCCTTTACTAACAGCACTAATATTTTCAATGTTACAAAAAGCAATGATATCACTTGAGCAATGTTTAATTCTGCAAGTAAAGCAGCTCCAGCATCTACACATGAAAGTAAATACAATACATGTTTTCAAAAATCTGACTTTTTTGGGCACAGCATGCTGGCTAAGTCATACCCTGCTGTGTTTGAACCATGCCCTACACTAATGTTCCTATGAGCATCATATATCTGGCTACACGGTAGCATCATTGAGGGAAGTAGAAGGAAGAAAAATTGACAGGGAAGATAAAAATTTAGTTTAAGATTCTGCTACCACTCATAAATTCCACCCCCCCCCCCTCAAAACTATTGTTCCATTAATATGGATAAATTTGTCTCAAGCTCTCCACAAATTTATCTATTTCAATTAAACCATGAAGTTTTGCTATACTCAAAACCTTGAAGAGCAGCAGGGAGTCATACTGCCTGAGTTGCAAGTTGCTTATATATGTTATCTTTATTTTACTATTTGCTTCAAAATGACTGATTTAAATGTCCAAGGAAAAAAAATGAAAGAGAGACATACTAAAGAGACATCTTATTTATGTTGCTTGGCTTCATCAAGAACTGAGTAATTCCAAGAGCTGTACTGGTTTAGTACAGCTAAACACCTTTAGCTAAATACTTACACCTTCAATTTGACTTCTTTCTTTTTATCCTATCAACTACCTAAACTCTGAACTCAAAACACAAATGAAGTCCTCCTGATACCATGGATCCATAACAATACTATAGCATAGCACGACTATTTATTTTGAAGTTGAAAAGCTGGTGTGTAATCAGCTAGGTCAAAGGAATTAAAAGAAATGAAAACCAGTCTGAAAAGAAATCTAAATTGAAGTACTGATTTTTAAGAAGTATCAAGTTATAGTTGGCGTTAAAATACCAAGAAGAGCTGTAATTCATATCTATTGATGTGAAGGCACTCAAGGGGTGACTGTGCCAAAAGGAAGGTTCTGTTAGGAACTGCACCTTCCATAGTTGTTCACAGAGCTGAAACCTGAGGCACACTTACCACACAATTAGGGAACTTCATCTTCAGTTTTGCCAACACTTGAACAATTTCATCAAACTCTATGAACATAAAGGAGACTGTGATGATAATTCCAGCTGTTTGAACGCTCCAGTTCCGATCCAGGCACTCCAGTGCTCCTGCCCCATACAAGCCAAGAGTGTCCCCTTCCACTTCCACTAAATGAGACTCTAGAACAGACAAGCCTTGTACTGCGCTGCTCAGAATTGCATCAAGAGACCTGCAAAGGAAATAAAAGCACAGTGATGTAAATGACATATTTTGAAATAATGACATCAATGAATGACAGTTGTTACTTTCATCAAAACCCAACTGGCAAATACAATGGCATTTCTCAGCATTCATTCATTTTCAGGACCCCATCTGGTTCAGAAATACTGAGGGCTGGAAAATCCTCCTTCCATCAAGTAACACTGCAAATGTTTTACTTCTTCAGTGGAAGGGCTCTGGGTGTATTTGAGTTGGTGGAGGGTAAAATTAAATAAAGAATCCATTCATATTTTAAAAAACTGCTTAAAAATGTTAACTCATAACCTAGCATATTTTGTGTTGCTTTAGATATCTAAACAAAACTTCAAACAATGTATTTATTTAAGCAATGTCCTTTTCACATTGTGTTTGCTACATGAAACATAAAAGTTATAACATGAGCAATCACTCAAGCATTTCTTTAAAGTAAGTGTTTAACTATTAAATTATATAATTTAAACTATATAATGCCAGATGGCCACCTTTCAGATGCAAACAAGCAAGCTAAAAAAAAATTATATATTTTAAACCAAGAATACAAAAATTATCTTAGTTTTATTATTCCTAAGTAAAAAAACTGCTACTGTTAAATATTATGGGTGTGAAATCAGTCCAATAAGAGATGCTGCTGTTCAAACTAAGAGCATGAATTCAACTGTGAAACCTCTTGATACACAAAGAGGTTACAAATGTTTGTAATGCCCACACATCTTCATATTGTTCACTTCAACTGAAGGCAACGATCTAAGTTGTCAAAGAAACGAACAGGGAATTCATATTTAACATTTCTTGCAAACATGAAGCTGTCGATTATTTAGCAAAATCACCTAATAATTTAGCTTGTTGTTGTGTTACTTTTTAAATATATGTTGCCCTTTCACCAGTAGTAATAAGTAAGACATCTTTTCAGGATTGATTTGGATATAGTACTTCCAACAGTGAAATACAGTGAGAAGCAGCAACCCGGAATGTAAGACATGAACAAGTAGAAATATTACCCAATGAAATACCTGCTTTCTTCAGGGAATACATACGCAGCGCTGCCATTGATCTGACAGGGCTCACTGTCTTTATCCTGGTTTAAAGAAGCCTCAAGAGCTGTTCTGTTCTGCTGGATCTCCCACTGACGAGCAATGTTACAAATCGTTAACCGCTTCTTTTCCTGGAACAAGATACAGAAGTCATATTAAGACAGGGCAGTATCAACGCATCTGTTTGTTCTGAAAGAACATTTTAAAACTGAAGAAATTACAGTACTGGCTGGTGGTTATTCACTAAAATCAATGTGCCATTCTAGTGCCAGTTTGCGTAACCGACAGCAAACAATTTCACAGAATTTGCAGTAATAGAAACAAGAGAAGTAACATAATAAATCCACAACTTAGGAAAGCATAAAGTTTAAATATTTAGTTTGGATAGTCACAGAAGTCTCATTTTGACAGTCTGGAGCTGCCTGTAACACTCCTCCCACAAGACAGGGCACACTGTTGTCCCACCCTCCACTGCTGCCAGAGCGACCCCAACACTGAGAGAGTCATGCAACTGCTTTAAGGCTCCACAGGAATGGCAACACACTTTGAAAAAAATTATCTTCTGAAAAATGGAAAAGGTCAATTTCATAAAAACAGAAAATTAAAGTTACCTTCATGATCAACACAGGGACTACAACAGATCTAAGTTCAAATTTTTTGTAATAGTTTTTTTGGGTAGTTTTTGTATTCTAGGCTGCTCTTGTCAACAAACCAGTATTTCAAAACTCTATTAAGTATTTGTTCTTGTGTAATCATGTAAATCATGTCAAATAACCCCCTATATATAAAGAATAGGAGGTGTTCTATTGCATCATATAGATATGAATGATTTATTACAGCCAACTTAGAAACCTTTAAAAGGATAAGGAACAATGTGCTTTGTAAGAACTCATGGATTGGCAGCTGAACTCTCACAAATGAAAGCTTGATTTGTTTTTTCTGAACTAGATGTAATTCTCAGTCATCTCACTGATTATTCATCTCAATCCAACTTGAATTTCTGAGAGGAAAACATTATACAGCATAAACCAAGTCTACATCCACACAAAAAATATCAACACTAACCACAAAATTATAGTCCCTTTTATCAAACTAGAAAAAAAAAAGATAATTTATTTGATATGTTTATGGAGAATGGTAGGGGATCAGGGTAAGTCTAATTTTACAGTTTGAAATTAACACTTCTGATTCATTAAGCATGACCTATACACACTATGCTCCTGGTTTTAATCTGTAAAAGTAACATGTGACTGTTACCATGACATTTTTATATAATTCCTTTCACACTGGGTGAGTTCTGGACACTTCTGCAATGCAGTTCACCGAGAATGTTCCTGACACTACTCAGTGTTGGGAATATGAAGTGCAAAGCACTACCAATGAATATGTCCTTGAAAACCAGAAAAGGCACTTTTTTCTTCTCCAGAGGAGAATGATTTGGAGACAAATGGTGATATTCATGCAGCAAACGGAATGTAGATGCTCTTAGATCCTTGAACTTTGGTCTCCTATTAGGAATTCAGCAGCCCCAGAAGGAGTATTCTGGAGTGCACCTCGGTCTGTCCTGCTCAGGATATTCCATCTCACATGTCAGCAGGAACCAGGCCAGCTGGGCTGCGAGATAAAGAGAAGTGTTCTCCTGACAAAGACAACAGCTGGAGCCTGCCTGTGCTCTCAGGGCAGCTTCGCTCTTTCTGCAGAAAAGAACAACTTCAACAGGAAAGAACGAAGGAAAAATGGCTTCAGAACACCCTGCGTGGCTGCAGTCAGAGCACTCACCTGATACTGGGACACCAAGTTCAGGGAATCTGAAATCACTGGAAAAGTTCTTTACTCTGGACTTAGGAAAATGAAGTTTGCCACCCATTTACATGTGTCACACTCGTGTATTCAATCGGGGTTTTTTGCTAAAATATAAACTTGCCTATTTGACTGAAGAGAGTTTCAGTCGTGGAGTGAACTGCTCAAGCTCTAAAAATAGAGTTCAAAAAACCAGAGGCATATTGGGATATGTAAGATCTTCAGCAAAAAAATATTAGAATACACATTATTGCTGTAAACTGGTTTACAGTAGCCCTAGAACATCCATAGAAAATACCTTAAGCAAGGTCTGTTTATGGCTTTCACGCTTCCTTTCTTCCTCTTTCCTTGCTGCAACAGAGGCCATACGTCTTTCTTCTTCCTGGAAGTCAAAAAGAAAAACAAGTTCCTAGAAGGAGGAACTAATCAGGCTCTGAAAAGTATTACTTATAAATTATTAATATGATTTTGTATTGGTATTGGAAATGTAAATTTTTATTTTAGTACCATTTTAGAATCATAATTTTAATGTTTCTAACTATTAGTAAAACAAAATTATTAACTATAAACGTATGCAGAATAAATAGATAACTACTCCAAGTTAAAAGTAATATTTGTAAAGGCCTTCAAAAAAGTATAAAGCAAATGGCAAGTATGACAGTGAAAAAGAACATTTTTAAATATAACAGTGCAATACGTCTTTGTATCTTTGTAGTAGATTTTGCAAGCAGTAGGACTTTTATTGCAAGAAAAGGCGTGCAGCAAAAAAACTGGGTTCTCTTTATGCTTGAATCATAATCCAAGACTAATTTGCATCATTATAAACTATTTCCAGGGGCTGTCCTCCCTCAATCATCAAGGCAACTCGAGAAGAAAAGAAAAAAATAATTAGCATTATTTCTCAATATTATTACCTAATCAAGCAGAAGTCTCAAGAAGAAAGCCATTGATTCCTAAACAATGAACTTGAAGTTGCTTCATTTTCCTGGTACAGCAATTTGATACTGCAATACCCCCATATTAGGTTGGATGTCTGTTGTTTACAGAAGTCTAAACATTCTCACAGCACAGTATTTTTAGAACATATAATTTCCAAGTAACAAAAGAAATGTTCACTATGAAGTAAAAAGTGTAGATTCCATCCAACACAAATATTTGTGAACATACTTTAACTTATTTTGATTTATTTCACATGCCATTTGGGCATTTCTAGTAAAGTGTCTTCCCAGAATAT
Organism: Cephalopterus ornatus; assembly: GCA_013396775.1. Classification (NCBI taxonomy): domain Eukaryota; kingdom Metazoa; phylum Chordata; class Aves; order Passeriformes; family Cotingidae; genus Cephalopterus; species Cephalopterus ornatus. The sequence continues at coordinate 117,595 of VZRE01005324.1, read as the reverse complement.
ATGAAAAGTGTTTTCATTTCCCTCAAAATAGAAAGCTCCTGTCCTAACCTTTGCATTTTCTGGAAAAGTTGTGTGTTAACAAAATTAACAAACAAAAAATGAACTGAGAGCATCATCAACCGTGAAGACAAATCGATATGTCAAAATTTCTACATAAATAAAACATGCTATGTTTAGAGCATTGTAAGAACCCCTAAGCACATGGGCAAGTGCTTACTGGAAGAGAAAATGAAACAGGAACTTCACACTTAGCACAAAACAATTTCCAAGCATAAGAAGTTTGGTTCATGTGGCAGACGTGCCCTGATCTGTGTACAGTCCTCCTGAAACCCACTGACATACCATGGATTTCAACATCACTCGGAAAAGTGGTTAAACAACAGATTTCCAAATTGCTCCTCCATGACTTTATCCTAATACCATGTATTAAACAAGGGGAGTGCCTCAATGCAGATTAAGGCACGAGGCTTCAGCCACAATTAATTTTCACTATCACCACTTCCCTTTTAGAAAGAATTTCAGAAGACCTAAAGCTATCTCCCTTTCCTCCTATTTCCCCTCATTATTCCGCTGTTACGATCCGTAGCTGTATTGCCTCCAAACCCAGCCTTGCCGGACGAGGAGGGGATGCCTTTTCCAGGTGGTTATTCCTTTTCCAGGTGGTTTATTCCCGCGCTCGCAGGAATTCCATGAGCGCTTGGACGAGCCGAGAGCGCCCTCTGCCGCTACCGGAGCGCTACCGCAACACACCCATCACGGCCGCCGCCCCGGGAGGAAACATCCAGCGACTTCTCATCCAGAACATTTGGGGAGAATCCTAAAGGGACCACAGTGGAATGCACGTATTCGCCCTCACTACTGCTGTAATACCCTGCAAACAAGTTCTTTTTCAACAAATGGCACCACAAGTCACAGGAGAGGAAGGTGCTGGGTCAGCACACAGGCAATGCAGCATTGGATCATCACACAACACCTACCTTATAATTATTCACATAATTGTACTGTAGATTAGAAACAGCTTTAGTCTACTTGATATAAACTACTTTATGTAATCGAAACCACATGGAGAATGTGAAGAATGGCCTGGAACACACTTTGCACTTTCAAGGCACAGAGAGACCCAACACAGTACACTTAAAAGGCACAACATTCAGCTCACACTTGCAGAAGGCAGATTGCTCTTTGTTTTGTACACCACAGAGGCTAATTTTAAACAGGAATGAAGTAAGAATAGTTCCAGTAGAAATATAGCCATGGAAAATTATTGGTAAAACATTTTGTCAAATCATTCTTTAAGTGATACTTGACATCGAGCTACATCTCCATTTTTTACTTTTAGCATTAATTTCGTATATTTTCACAAGACCTGATCAAAGAGAAAGAATGATTGTAGAAGTTCCTGAAGTATCTTCTTTTTCAGTGGAAAGAAAAAAGAAAAGGGAATCTTCCCCAAGAAAACCCAGAACACTTTATGGTGGTGATGGAATACAGTAACAAATTCTATCCTGGATAAAGCAGTAGAACCTACTCCCTGATCAGCAATGAAATGTCTAAGCAAATAATCAAAACCAAACACAGCTCTCTTGTTTTAAGCATCCAAAACCTATAAAACCTCAATGAAAAGAAGCAAAGTTTTACTTTTAAAGAGACACAGCTTGTCTTTCAATTTGGCAAGCACAGCACATTCTAAAAAAAAAAATGCACTATGTATCATATTTACACACACGTGTAGAAGTATATATACACTTACCAAATTCTTCTGAGGAAGTCTATTTGAAGTGATGAATAGCAACTGTTCTTTGTTAAATAACTCCTCAGTAAGGAATATTTACCCATGTCATCCATATTTTGATATTTTATTACATGTCTGCAGACAATATTTGCTTACTCTTACCAAAGAGTGAAAGGAAACAGATTGGTCACAGCTTAACTAAAAGCACCACTGGGTAGGCCCCCTTTTGGAAAAGTTCAAACTACAAAACATATTGAAAAAGCTTCAGTGCCCAGAAAAACAACCATTAGAGTGTTTTAACCAAAGTCATTAATTACAAATGCAGCCTGAGCCTGCCCTGACTGTGAGGCACTTCAACCTCACAAGCCCATTCAATGAAGACATTCATCAAGTCCCATTCCCTTGCAACGAAGGTGAGGTAAAGGTGCAGCTGAGAGTTACTGACACAGAGTGACACACAAGTGACACTGTGCAATCAGCCCAGCCATGGTAATTCAGCCTCCTCCCCAGTCTGAAAGTCTCTAGACTGATCTACCAAAGTTCAACAAATTAAAGTATTTCCATGGAAAAAGTGGACAGGTTTTTCAGCTGAAAATCATCTTCTTGTGTGGACGTGGAACAAGTGTTTATGGGCTCAAAGTGAAACTCAGCACAGGTGTGTAACCTCCACTGATGCCACCACCACTGGGTTCATGCCTCAGTAGTTTGAGAGCTTAAATCTTACATTCAAAAATGGCTTAGGAATGAGATGTCCTAAGAAAACATTGGCTTCCTCACAGGTCAGGGTTTAAGAGTTGCCATAATACCACACAATCCCTCGAATAAAGGCAAATCTGCCTTGACTTAAGCAGTATTAGAACAATTACAATGCAAAAACGTTTTATTCCGAGCACAGTGTACTTGATTCTCACAGCAGCTCTATGTTTCTGAATAATTCCCTAAGGCAGAGACAGTTACCACCACACTCGCACCAAGGTTTCCTTTCTCCAGGGAATCCTATGGAAAAGGCCTGGCACCAAAGAGCATGTGTCTTCTCAAAACCCAGTGTGACTAAAGCCTCCAGGTCTCTTATAGATTTTTGACAATATCCTTAAGATTTTATTTTTTCTTGAAATAATTTTCCCGTCCCAGTGAAGTCAGCACGTAAAAGTTAAAAGCAGAAGGAAAAATTGCATAAAACTCAGATTCTGAGAAGAAAATCTTCTGAAAAGGTTAACAAAGAATTCCTACTCAAAAAAACAACCACCATTCAACTCTCAGATTGTTACAAGACAAAGCAACACTTAAGTTCAAAATTATCTGGATACTCTTCAGATTAATAAAGAAGAGATCCAAATATAATTATGAGTTTAGGTTCACTAACTGAGTGAGAAAAAGCACATACTCAGTACTGTATTTTCACTCTCCCTCCAAGTAAGATCTATCCTTACAGGTGGTGGCAACAGGATGTTGCATTTCGAGGCAGAACAACTGGATTTGAGATCGTCAACTCTCAAATTTTATCACACAGCTCAGGATACTTGTTATTTTTCTCAAATCCCAGTTTCTCAAGTCATATGATTATCTGAGTAACACAGTTTTTATTGGAGAAAATGTACAGCACCCTCTATATGAGGAAAATGTTAAAAGGCTCAAAACCAGAAGGCAAATAAAGGATGCAAAGCACATTATTTTTACAAGTAGGTTTATGAGCAGCACAACTGGTGAAGCCTGGTTTTCTATGGCTTTTTGTCTTTGTGGTTCATTCTCTGATGTTTAACAAGGTGCAAACCCAGATTAAGTTCTTCCCATGGCTGTGCCTTTCTAAATACTTTTTCCCCCATACAGATCCCATAGAGTCTAAAAAGGAGTTTGAGCTCTTCCTACGGTTTTTCCCATCACTGAGATTTCTACTAGGATCATCCTCTCTTGAGAAGGGTGGAGAGGGGGCGAGGGGAGATGGAGAGAGATTTTCATTATGTGATCAAGTTTCTCAAATAATACTGATAAAATAATCTCTTTAAAAGCAAACTAATTACCAAGTATCCATTTAAGTCAGTATAAATTCACAAAATATAAACAAACCTGACACATTATCTATGAGCAAACAAGCATTTAGTATTTTCAATGCTGGGAGCAAAACCTCTCAAGTCCCAAGCACTTAATTTTTAAAATTAATGTTTTCCATGTACATGTTCTATTTTACATTCTAACTGGCTCTATTTTATACTAATGGTAGGTTGGCTAGAGAACAACAGGACACAAGGCAAAGCAACAGCTGCTATATTGCAGCACAGCCTTTGTACAAAGCAAACAAGCATCAAAAATCAGGTAGGTGGTCAAAAAAGATAACACTGCAACACTTGCTTACTGTTGGACAGATTTCTCTTGCAAGAAGGTCATGCTTACACACGACTTCTGAGTGGTGTGTAAGAAGAATTAGCAAGGCTATTCCTTTATTAAAAAGGAATTAGCAAGGCTATTCCTTTATTAAAAAGGAAAACAGGTGACTTTAAGACCCTTGGTGATTGCCCTTCGGAGTATATTTCCAAGGAGTCTGTAGGAGTTGTCTGCAAGTCCTCTCTCCCTTATCAAGGTTATGTGGACTTGAGCAGCAGAAACACAAATGAATGGGGAGAGTAGGGTAGGTAAGAAAGGGAGAAATACAGACACATAGAAACCGTGGGATCACCAGGTTTCCTCAGGAAGGCAGATTTAAGCAGCCAGTGAAACTCTTAAATGAAAGCAGATACCAGTTACACCAATTTTAGGGCAAAACAGACCATTCCTTTGGAAGGAATATGCTGCTCCTCATCCATACAATAGACCAGTAAAGACTGTTAGGAAATTTCTAACCAAAAACTTTGCAGAGTCCCTCATGTCACATGGCAACTGAACACACAGTATTTACTGCTGAAAAGTTTTAGCACTTAAAAAAACATGTTAAGTTGAAGTAAAACACCCACACCCTTATGTTATACTGAACTAAAGAAAAAAGATTAAAGTTTTAAATATTGTAATGTCCACGCACCATTCAATTCCATGCTAAATGAAGAAAAAAACCGTATTCTTAATATACATATATCCACAGAAAACCCTAAATTTTACTTCCGAATTTAAGGATCTATGAAGTTTGATGAAAACAAAAATTTCTTACTGTGATTCTCTTCATATCTAGCTGTCGGAGCTGCATCATATGATGGAGAACAGTGTGTTTGTACCATGTCTCCTGAGCTATTGGATTGCCATCAAGGGTGATATCTGACAAAGATGAGGAATCGGCAAGGCACAGAATATCCTCAAAACTGTAACCAAAAAAGTTTAAAGTTTTAATGTCATAGAGTAAGAATAATTTTGAGACGGAAGATTTTATTTCTTAAGGCTAGAACACAAATATTTACCGGCACTGAAAAACCCCCACCCATCAATAGTGTGTATGAGAAATCCAATTATAAGTATTCTGAAATGCCAACAGCTGCTGCTGTCCAACTTGTTTATCTCTTCACATACAGGTAAAAAGAGGTGCAGAAAAAGGGGAACTTGTTAACTGTGTGAGCACAGTTTCATCTAACTTCCCTCTAAAATACAATACATATCAACTCAAATTCCAAAAAAAAAAAAAATAATACAAGGTGTCTTTGCCATCCAAGGCAGCATGAAAAAGATGGGAAATACAAGGAGAAAAGCCAACCACAAACGCCACAGAATGATCCTTGGTGTTTGCAACATGATTAATATTGGAAGTAAAACAACTACAAAAGCATATTATCTTGGAAATATTTTGACACTGTTCTGAGTTCAGTCTACAAACAAAACCAACTTGGCTTTTTAGACAACACTGGACTTTATTACCTGCCAGTATAAGAGTGGCCTGTGTAAAATGCATTTAGAGATGTAGAGCCTGTGTCATGTTCCTTTCACTGATGATGGAATGTGAAAAGAAAGCAGCTCAGAGAAACAGTATTTTCAAACAACCAAAAACTATGTAACTGGATTTAAAAAAAGCTGAACAGTTGTGGCAATAAATTAAGACTCTCCAACACTTTTCAAGCAATTGATTACAATGTATAAATGTACAACTGTGCACCCACCCTTCTGCACTTCAGCCTTCAAAAGTCAGGTCTGCCTTAAGCCAAGTCAACCTTAAGCACATCCTGAACTCGGGGATCAGAAATCAGACAGAGTAAAGAGGTTCATACTGGAGACTGTCATTGAATAAAGTGGCAATTGGTTTCATCATGCAATTATCAGCAGACAAAGAGCTTCTGCATGATACCCCCGGTGAACACAGCAGAAAAATGACAGAATAAAGAGGAGGATCCTCTGCCTTTGCGCTCAGGGTGTGAAAACAACCTAAAAACCCATGGAAAATGAACTATTGTGCTGAAGGCAGTGAGGGTGCTGAGCATATCTGAAGAATTGGGTGTTTCGTACATGTAGTTAAAGTGACAAGCTTGATTATCATTTTCTGCTTCTTTTTGGGATCCAGTTTCCTCTCCAGAAAACAACTCCTGGAACCACATTTTTGAAAGACTAGGGAGACATATTACTTAAAATACATACTCAAGATGTCCTGAAGATAAAAGCTAATCTTCCCAAATAACACAGAATTTAGTAAAGCAAATTCGTAAACACGTTAGAATAAAATAACTGAATTTCCATTGAACGAGATTTCGCTTGACAAATATGAAAATTTCTGGTCTTCAAAATTATTTAAAAATGTAAATATATTTAAAAGCATTAAGTATATTTATTCCGAGTACTTCCCACTAAACATTTAACCAAACAGCACTTCTGCCATCACATATGATTTACAGTTTTTTAATAAAAACAATTTCTTCAGGAAGTGACAGAAAAGTTGAAAGCTTGCTAGTGTTTTCAAGACCTTCCACTTATACATACTGCTGTGCTTTGAAATTCTCACTGCTTCAGCATACCAGAACACTCATTCTGGAGCTAAAACAGATGTGTTTGTTTTATCCTACTTTTAGCTGCCCTATTAGCAGCTCAGTTTTAGAAAGAAGGAGCAGTGAAAAATAACCGTTTTCACATCTTTGTATATACATATAAAAAAACCCAGAGTTTTAGAAACTCCATGTAGAAAACTTAATATACTGCACTTGTCACACTGGTATCCCAATCCTAAACCAAGGAAAGCTTTCATGTGATACACTCACCAAGCAGATCACACACTTCACACCCAAGTTTCTGTCTGTCCCCAGCACACACACTGCTGCGGCACAGCCACGTGGTGACCACCCTGAGGGAATCAGAGGTCTCAGTGCTCTCTGTAGCCTCTGCTCACCACAAAGGAGTCTTTAACCTGCTCATGCAATACAAAGCAGCTGTGGATGATGCTGTTTCACACTGACTCAGTCAGTCTTCTCGAGTGCAATGTCTGATTCCCTTTCCAAAAGACCTTCTCCTGCAGGAATCCCACCAACTAAGGCAACCAACTCTCCTTCCTGTCCTTCTTCTCCTCTTAGATAAATTGTCTTTGCTACTCTATGGTAGTTTCAGCAACACAGAAACAAGGTGTGAATTTGGTCCAAATTATCAAAAAGTGTTTTCTGGAAATCTTTTCAGAATAGATCAGTTTTATATCTTGTGTGCATGCTCAGAGTCCTGCATCCAATTCTCCCCCCTGCCAGAGGGGATGCAAACCCACTCCTCCTGCCTCATATGAGAATGTCGCAATTACTAACAGCAGAGATTCTGGAGTGTTGTAAGCTCTGCCTCCACCAGTGACACACATTTACACACAGGACACAGGAACACTTATCCTCTGCTTTTTAAAAGCATGTTCCATAAAGGAGAAAAGCTCTGAAACAGAGAAGGAAGGCAACATACTCACTATAGTCTCATAGAACACCTGAGAGGGAACTGTATGTTCAAAAAACATTCAGTCAAAGACGAAAACTTGGATTTTTCCAGGTTTCTAACCACCGAACTACCAATGAAAACAGGTGTTACCACAGTCAACCTTTCATTCCCCTTGCACTGTTGTTGTTCAAGCATTTAACAACCTATTTATAAATTTTCAGTCTGCTGAGAAAAAAAAAAAATGTATTGTCTTGTTTTTATTAGGCTAAGGACACTCCTTCTCTCCGGTTGCCAAGTCAGCAACCAAATGAGGAACAAGTATTACATGAGCTTGTATTCATCCTTTTCCCCTATGGCCAGACAAGAGGCTTGCTAAATGAAAAAGCCAACCTAGTGCTGACCTGGACAGCAACGTAACAGTGAAAATATGTATTTTGTTTTCAAGATTAAAAAACGGTCTTTCCCAGTGTCACATCTGAAAATACGAGCACTAACCCTCTGAATCCCAGTGGCATATCTTTCCTGAAAAAGTTTCTGCAACCTTTTCTCTGTAGCACAAGACAAATTCAAAATGGGATATCTCCTCCTTCTTTAAAAGGGGGATATCTATCTGGATATATATATATATATTAATATATAAATAAATATATATAAACCTTCAGTTTGTAACTGCTAAGTATTTTTGGGCTGAAGCCAAACCCAGGACTTTTGTTTCAGATCAGCATCGACTCCTACAGCATTTGGTTTTCACTTCCATTATCTTGCCAGTACATCCTTTTTCACTTTACTGCTCTGCAGAGAAGCAGCAGGATTCTGAGCCCTCCTCCGAGGCATGAGGTAAAAAGAACATGGTGATTCAACCCATGACAGATTCTCATGCTTTAAATAGTGACAATTTTAAATGGCATTCCTGAGTCTTCTACTGAAATATTAATTCAATATGTCAGTATGTGTCAATTTAAGACTCAGGGATTTTTGCTGACATACAAAAATAGGAACAAGAAAAACTTTCCATGGAACCATTGCCTGAAAAGTGCTATATTTTGAAAGGATCATTAATAAAATATTTCCATGAAACTGTAACAAACACATTCAAGTTTTGGCAATTTTTTTGTTTGTTTCCATTTGCAGGTTTTTTCTGTGCACCTACAGATAAATGAATGAGAGTTTCTGTGCGCCAATTTTCTTGCCAAAGAAAATTCAGTTCTATAGACACGGCTGCTTCTAGGTAACATAATTTTTCATTTTACCACATGGCACACACTAAACTCAAAAGCACACAAAATAACTTAAAAGGGGTGTAAGAATGTTCAGTTGTAGCACAGCAATTCACAAGTATTATGGTTACACAGAACTTCTTCAGTCAGTTCGAATAGTATCAAGCCAAGTATCAGAAAACAGTCAAAAATATCTTGTATATTTAATCATTTTCCTGGTTGAAAACAGATCTACTATATAACTCAAAATCAGGAATTAATGGGGGTTTTAGCCTGCAGAACTGCAATACGTAATAAAAATTTGGTATTTAAAAAATCCAAGCTAAATGTGTTCAAAAGACATTTTTAATTTGTTTTTAAATAATTACTAGTAAATAAAGAGTTAAACTTATCCATCCACCTATCTACCCACATATGTGTACAAAAATTATAAAAGAGCAATGTCTTTTGTTTGACCTTAAAGGATTCTTGTAACTATTCCAACTGCAAATTGAAACTAAATTATGTATTTGCACACATGTTCTAAATAAGTATTTCTAGCTTACATGAAAACTAAGAGTAGATTTATCAATAGTTCAACTGAAGCCCCAATAAATAAATGACAAAAATTGTGATACAGTACCAAGAAGCAAGCTACTGATCACATGAACTTGGAGAAATCTACTTTCAAAACCTCACAGAAAAAAACTAGTATTTTTCCTTCTTTGAATACTGTAAAAAGACCATGAATTTGCATAAAACAATTTGAGAAAGGAGTCAGAAAGAGACACAAAATATAGCAGGCATATAAAAAGACATGGAAGTTGCACTGACTGCAGTGATGCTCCCTGACAGCAAGGGAGCCAGTTACTGCAGTCCCCTCCTTGTTCTTGCCAACCTGAGACCTTTTTATAGAAAACCAGAAACAAAAGGCAAGCCTCAATTCTGGAAATTATTCAAGAGAAGCAAAATGCTTAAACCCTCCTCTTCATTACGCCAATTTAAAATATAAAATAAAAAGGCTAGCTAACTAACTAAGGGAAGAGCATACTAAAGATCCCTGCAGTTCATCTCTGATTTTTTTTTTAAATGCTTAATAGCCACGAGTATTTAAGAGGATGTACTGCATTTGTACTTTAAGAGCCTAAGGAACACAGACAAGTAGGTTGGAGCTATCTGCAAAAACCATAATGCAGGTCAACATAAAATATTTGAGTAGCTGTTCCAATAAAAGCCCATACTAAGTACAACATTTTACAGGGAAAGCAGATAGCACAAGAACAGCAGGGCATTTCCAGTAATTAGAACATGAAGCCTCTTTCCCCCACCCCACATTCAATTATTTGATTCTAAACAAAGAAAGCTGCTGGTGATCAGGGGATTAAAAAAAGGACATACCAAACTGAAGATAATGCAGGCACTTTTTTTTGTTTAAATACTGGCACAAGTATAAAGGCAGACTCAAACAAATGCATTAATATGAAAAGGCGCAGAAGACAAACAGTTCTATTTATAACAAAATGCTCTTAGTTACTTGAAACGATAGATGATCTGCTTTGTGAGCTGAGCTATTCTGCTTCTGCATCTGGTCTGAAGGGGAATCATGAATGTACCTTTCAGACTTTATTAATATATGGACAAGTGAAATACATGCATAAAATCTCCCCATTGTGAGCAGAATCTGACTCAGCAGTTTGTGTAACTCCATAAATACAGGGATGGTATTTTAGGCATAATTTGTACCTTGCACAATGTTGCTCTAACAGACATCTAGGTTAACAGTAAAAACAACAGATTCACAAAACCACTTCTAATTTTGACCCCTATAAACAGTATGATCATTTTAAAATTAAAAATATACGTTTCTTGGTAGAATACTCATAGTACAACTACATTTAAATGCAAAGGGTTTAAAGAATTTTCATGTTTAAAGTAGAAAATACACAATGGCTTGGTTATGTTATCTCATATACTGGGGGGGGGAAGAAAAGATCTTTACTCACAGTGTTTGAATTTCAATTGTAATGAAATACAGCTCCAATAGGATATTTCAAATTACTGATAGGAAGCAAACTGCTATTTCCCTTACCTAGATATATTGTTGAAGCTGAGGAAGAGACGCTGGAGACAGGGCAAAGTATCCACATCTTTCTAGAAGGAAGAGAGAGAGGCACAAATTCAGTAGCTGAAGTAGCTTTTGAACCTCTCTACCTGGCCTGATGAGACACTTTCATTTCTAGATGCCATAACCTTGCTGCAACACTGATTTCTGTTGAAGGTGCAGCTCCATCTCTCCCCGGTGCAGACTGCAAGGGAATGTTTCAGTGCAGATCCCCACTCTGCAGAACACGCCGCATCACTTGCAAAGCAAATGATGTTAAAGAAAAAGAGGATAGGGCTGCTGCTGCTTTTTGAACAGGCTTTTGGGAAACAAGCCAAGGTGCTGTCTCAGCACTTAAGCTGCAGGATAAACACGCTAAAAAAAAAAAAAAAAAAGGGAAGAAAAAAAGAAAAAGGTTTGCTGAAATAAGGTTTTTGAAGTGCAATACAGCAGTGCAAGTAGCACCACCAAACAGCAGTGACTCTTCTGTCAGAGATAGATCTGAAGGACTCTATCACCTTTACAACCTCTACAATTAACATTTTCAAGAAGGAATGAGCTTCCAGAATAAGCAATTGTAAATTTAATATATGCCACGAAAGACCTTTGCAGAAAACCTCTAAACAGCAAATAGCTCAAATATTAGTAAGATGAAACATATCAAGATCATTTAACATATCAAGTAACTTCACTTGTGCAATATAAATCCATAACAGACAGATAGCACAGCGTGCAGTGATTCACAAACCATTCAGCCTGCACACCTAACTCCTCTGTTCCAAGCCTGCATCTCCTCACCCTGCTTGAAGCCAGTGGGCACAAAGCTGGGAAACAGAAAGGAGCATCAGAGCTCACTGCCTTGATTTTGGCCACACAATCAAATCCAGAGCTCTTCCTCCCTCCATCAGATTTGTGACATGTCTACAGAGCATTCCAGAAACAGTTCATTCCAACCCAACAGGTGAACAAAGGCAGCTCAAAACAAAGCACAGAGCTGATATTACTGAAACACCAAATGTGAGCTCCCAAGGGCTGCTGGGAGTCCCTGCTGGGGTACAGTGAGCAGGGCTTATGTGGTCAGGTCTGCAGCTGCAACACTCCTGCTTAGAGCTCCTCTGAATCCTCCCAGGTCACACCATGGAAAGTTGGAGTCCACAACAGAATTACATGTGGACATTCCCTCTGCCCATAAGGCTAATGCCTAATCCCTAATGCTGATGCCTAAAGGGGTGAGCACACATGGTATCAGTGGATATACACATGAAGACAGGCATTATAGGGTCGCACACAACAATTCTTAAGCAGCAATGATTTCAACTAATCACTGGAGAAGACAAATTCCCATAACTAAAATGATTACTGCCCTGTAAAATATGTTGCAAGTCTCACAGGTGTGACAGGAAACACTAGGCAGGATTATTGAAAAAAAAAACAAAAACCAGCTACTTCAGTTTTGATACAAAGTCTTAAAGGGCAGTGGACATAGAGGGCAGGAGCTCTTTCGTGAAAAGGTGGGGAACACCTTGAGCAGTCCTCCTTCAAGTCTAAGAACAAGCTGCATGTGACAAAACCAGAAATTCTAAACTTTTAATACCTGAAAGCAAACAAGCAGATCAGTCTTCCAAAGAAAAATATAGATCATCTCCCTAACAGTGTCCCTTATTCACAACAGGATGCAAAGTAAACAGTTATTTCATAGCTCATGGTTATGTATAGATTCGTGCTTTTAATGCCATATAAGTTACAAATAAATATTGTGTTATTTTAAAAGGCTCTTGTTTAAATAGTATACTTGCCATACCCGAACTACAACTTAAATTGCAGAGTGAAAAACTTTATTTTTAGAACACGAAGACTTTACAATGCTAGGCTGAAACTTCAACTCGGAAATTATGCTTTTATGATCAATACCTCTCTTGTCTGGATTTGCCCCAGAAACATTCTTAAAATCATGAAATTTAAGATCTGACTGCTTACCTGAGCTACAGAAATTGAGACTGTTTCTAGAAAACAAAATTGTGTGGAAGAATAGTATCTGAATTTGTATGTTAGAACCACAAATCTGCTTCAGAAACTGTTTTTCCACCCCTCTAGAGAAACATTATGAGCTTTCAAAACTTGAAGCACTACAAGTCATCATAGAATCATAGCAAAGTTTGGGTTGGAAGGGATCTTTGAAGGCCACTTAAGTCCAGCCTCCCTGATCACATTTAAAGACAGTAACACCGAAAATTAATTTCTCTTTGTTTCACCTTTAGGTTGTAAACTGAAGTATTGCAGCAGAAAAACACGAGCGACACAACCCAGGAAAACATAAGACTTGACAAATCTGAAATGCTGATAAGGTTTAAACAAGTTATAATGCATTTTGGCAAAATCAAAGGGAAAAAAGGGAAAAATGAAAGAGTTTGCTCCTTACTATAGCAGAGACTTGATTATGACGAAGGTTGAGCTCTGTGAGGGAATCCAGTCCATTCAGGTTTTCTACAATGGTCAGCAGGTTTCTGGCAAGGTTTAACACCCTCAGTTCACTCAAATGACCGATGTTCTCTATTTTAGTAATCTGTGAAAGAGATATGATACACATGCACACCATGTTTTGTATAGAAATACAATAGATACATGTTGCACATACTTTTTTTCAAAAAAAAAAGCACACATGAACAATCAAGTTAATGCAATAGTGTGCTTGTGTATTTTTCTAAACCATGATATCCAGTAGCTGAAAACAAGCTACAGTCTGCTAGAAATTCAGAATGACTATTCACTAATATCTTGCTGGCCACACTGCAGTAAAATCAGTCAACATCTCCTTCCATGCCATCAGAAACCAGGTTACTTCAGCTGTGCTGTTCTGCAGCAGCAACCTCAAAGTTACCATAAAACCAAGACGACACTGATGATACCAAGGTATGCCAAAATGAGGACATTTTGTGCATGGTTCATCCTTAATTTGTCTGCAAAGACACCCAAACAGATCTCCTGGTGCCTATGCTACAAGAATAAGCAGCATCTTACCTTCCTACCATCACAGAACTCTGCACCAATTTCCCTTCGTGACTCTTAAAAAGCCAGCAGCAGCACTCACAGCACTACCTACAGGAGCTCCACAGACAGATTTCCCAGCAGGTCATGAGGACAGGAACCTGCTGTGAGTCAGGGGTGAGTAGCACCCACAGCCTTCTGAAGAAGAAAACAACTATTTGAAATTGCAACTTGCAAGGAAGTTTTATGAGCAGGTAATCACTGGAATCAGAAAGACAGACTCAAAAGTTAGGAAAGAAGCAGCAGCATCCTTAGTTTGGACACACAGCACATTTGCTTGACAGTCCTCAGCACTTCAGTGACTCATGACTTCCTGTGATTAGAAAATGCAGGGATCAAACAAAGAGACTAATCTACAGTAAACAGGCAGCTGCCAGAGCTTTGCTTTTATACTTTATACCCTATTCTAAAGATTCAGGTGACAATGACCAAAAAACAAAGCCATAAATAGAGTAAAAATAGCTAATGACCCTTAATTTTACGTTTCACTCCTAGAACCACAGTTGTGTTTTACAAAGGCATTGATTACTGCTCTGGTGACCAAACATGGGTTCATTCCCTGCTGTCAGTATTCCTCAGAGTGATCCACACAAGCTTCTCTATCCAGATATTTATTTCTCTCCGTGGCCTGTCCTCCAGCACCCATCCAGACATTCATGCATGACTTGCATACAAGGAGAAGGGGAAGCACGGCCACTGCAGGGGAATGTGCTTGTCATACCCTCAGTGAAACCTGTGCTGCGTGGCAAAAAGGCAGCAGGTTTTCCTGTGGAAAAGACTCCAGCCAGCCACACTGTCTGGCAGTGCATCCAAGGATACAGTGCATAGAGCTACTCAAATGTACTAACATCGTCCCTTTCAATTAGAATGATCATCTGCTGGGCCACTGCAAGCCCCCTCCAACACCCAGTCCTCGGGCACACCTTCCCTGGTGTCACCTTCCCAGGGACAGTGAACTTCCTGGGGCTTTAGACCGGCACAACTCTGGCTGTGCCAGTTGACAGAAAGTTCCTAACACTTCCTGGAATAGGAGAAGAGGTAAGGTAGCTGTTATTTAACAGTTTGAGTTGGTAATTTTCATGTATGTACTCATATGTAGGTCTGTGACATATGACTGGAACATGCTGCTATAAACAGTACTTCAGCGATTTTTCTATTAAAAAGCACAACGAAGTAGGTACCAAGACCAAAATTAAATAACATCCTAAACCTGCTTTTGATTCAACTGCTAATTAAACTATCCACTTATGTGCAGTTTATGCAGGGAAAAAAAAAATTATCAGGATACAAAAATACTACAGCAAGAGAAACAGAAAATGCCACCATTTAGAAGAATATATTTACACAGAAGAACTTGTAAAAGCAACGCTGAGAGCAGATGGTTGGCATGAAGAGCAAAGACCTCTGTAGATATCTGCTTAGCTAGAATTACTGCATGTCACAGGGTGGAATATTAATCCTGGCATTTTGCTGCTTCTGCAAAGTTAATGATTTCATCAGCAATGTATAGAGATACTCTCCCACTTTGCTAAGTTTTCAGATTAACTCTACTGGATTTCCTGCTTCAATTATTCATGCACACATGAAGGGACACCCGCTTCTCATATGTACTATTAGATATGGAATAATGTAAGTTATTATCACCTCTTTCTGGATGATTCAAGAGATACTTTGATAATATCATAAAGAAATCATATCTATGACTGTTTTCTATTAATTATAAACAAAAAAAAAGAATTGTTAACCATTTCTATTTGCCTTTTCAAGAACACAAGTCAAAGGCTACTTGTACACACTGAACAAAATCACTATTCTATTTTCTTGTTTGCTTCTATCTTTCAATACTTTGCTATGGAACAGAGCTCAGAAAGTTATGCCCCCAATAATCACTTATTAATAATTAAACTGCACAAATAATTAAATGCACAAAAGTTGCACCTTTGAAAAAACATTTCTGAGATTACTGAAAAGAAGTTCATGTCTGTAAAAAATCAGGTTGCATTATTTTTCCTTTTACTTATATCTTGAACTTTTGGCAAGAAAAGTAACTCACAGAACTAACCAGAACACAAGAAATTACTGCAACGACTTCCGATATTTTAAGCATTCTAGAATAAAATTCCTGTGTAGGGTCCCTGAATGATTCAGTATCCTGAGTCCATATTAGCGTGTTAATCATAGAAACAGAGTCTCTACATGAAAATTCAATCAGTGTTATTAAAATGCTGTATTCTTACAGATTTTTACTGGGCAGCATTAGTATCAAGAGCCTTACTAAGTCATGTAGGAAAACAGGCAAAGAGTAGTAGTATGACAAAAGAATTCATATTCTGTCATTTTTGTAAGACACAAGCATTAAGTGCAGTATTTCATTAGACATAACACTGAGGAGTTTTTAACTTTCTTTTGGGTATTTATTATATGAAGAGATTTTTTTAAGTACTAATGCATTTAAAAACTTGATTTGAAAAAATGGAAAAGAGAAATCATACAAGAGTTATCATTTAGCATTGTGGAATGCTACACCTCAATGTTTTAAAGTACATCTAGTTCCCAGTACATTTCTCATTTGGCAGGAGAAGTCTCAAAGTTCTGAGCAAACCATATCATCCAAAAAACCCAGTATCCAAATAAACCAGAATACTTTCCCAAAAGTCAACAAAAATGAAGTTTTCCTCCTTCTCTTTTTCCTCACCTCTAACCTTTTGGCAACATTACATCCTTAGAAGTTTCCCAATCTGCATTCCATCTGCAGGACTGATTTACACTCCCAGAGAGAGGAAGGGAGGAACTAAGACTAAAACATGAATCCATCTTTCCTCTTAACTGCTACTACTCCATGAACATTAATAAGAATAAATAAGTTCTAGCTAGGCTCTAAAACTATTTTTGATAGATAAAATCATTAATGTTCACATTCTGGACACATCCTATTTGAGTATTTATATTCCACATCAGCTGGAATAGAGTTAGTTTTCTTCTTAATAGCTGGTACAGCGCTGGTTTAGATTTAGCGTAAGAATTATGTCGGCAACAAGCCGATGTTTCAGTCGTTCTAAGTAGTGCTTTCCCTAAGTTAAGGACTTTGAGTGTCTCCTGCTCTGCCAGTGAGAAGGTCACAAGTCGTGAGGGCATAGCCAGGAGAGCTGAGCTGAGCTGGCCAAAGGGACATTCCATGCCATGAAACACTTGGTGTACAAACTGAGGGGAGTTGGCCAGGAACTGCCAGTTGCCTGTTGTGGACAGGCTGGGCATCGGTCAGGATGTGAAGAGCGATTGCACTGTGCAACTCTTCTTTCTCCTGGGTTTTATTCGTCTATCTTTCTCCTTTTCATTACAGTTACTATTATTATCTTTAGAATGGTATTTTAATTTGATGCAATTAAACTGTTCTTACCTCAACACACGGGTTTTACCTGTTTTTCTGATTCTCCTCCCTGTCCAGCTGCAGGGAGGGGTGGTGGTGGTGAGCCAGGGGTTGGTGGTATTTAGGTGCTGGCTGGGGTTAAACCACAACAATCTACTCAGAGTGCCCACTGAGATCTCTCATCTCACATACAACTATTGTGCATAATGGAAATAGATAACATTTTTTGACAGCCTCATGTATTTCCAGTACTTTACTATAACCTGTACACAAGATCTGATTGAACAATGATCATCTGCGATCACTGGGAACATAGAAATGATTCTGTGCATAATTAACAATGCTCAGTGATTGTTGTCCTTTTGCAGAACACCACTGAGATAAGGCTGGCTCTAATTTTACTGATCTGTTTTTTAAATTGCTACATTCTGGAACACTGGAAACCATATTTTGAAGTTCTCAAAGCCAATTCTGCTGCTGAAGTCTGTTCTTCAAAAATTTACAATGTAGAAGAAATATCTCTTAAGATAGACTAGAAGGCTGCCCTAAATAAAAATAATACAAATTTAAACAGAGTTAAAAGAGCCCCTTATTCACTATTACATAAGCAAACAACAACAAAAAACAGCCTTCAAAGAGAGCACTAGCACATTAAGCAGATATATCAGCATTTCTTCCCTTCAGTATGCCTTCAAAACGAACTAATACGATGTGCAGCAGATTGGTGTTTCAAACTTTGAATTTCTCAAAGACAGGAAAAAAAGAACTTAAATGGGCTAACTTGCATATCTTTAAACTGGAAAGGAACAAAAAGATAATTTATTAATAGAAATGAAGTTCATAGTCTTTATTAGGTCTTTCCATGAAAAAAATACAATAAAACCTTAAAAAGAAAAGGTAAAACAACCCCAATTCCATTTCCTAACATTTATGCCCTTTACATGTACATTTACGATTAAAACATTCTGAAAACCAAAATCACTTACTACACTCCACGGTATTAGTCCCTGATATAGGGTAATTTGTTATGTCCTCTGGATCAAAGTAGGACTATCATTCTGAAGCTGATCTAGCAACAGCCAGCTGGGCACTATGCCCACAGCTCCTAGTAAAGTTTTAATTAATGTAGAGAGTTGTACAGATACTTGAAGGGGGGGAAAAAAAAAAGAAAGGGACAAAACCAAGTCAGATCTACATCACAATCACTTGTAAGAGCTGTGCATGATGTGTTTCATTTCCATCAGTGATTCCTTCTTTTGTGCTATGAAAATGTGCTGACTGGCACAGCTTTATCTGCAAGTATTTCTATCAAAAACAGAACCCCCCCCAAATTTACAAAGGCAATAAGAAAAGGATTATAACCACACAAAACCTTAGAATGAACATGTTTGGAGATGGCCAAGACTCCAAGGGCATTGTCGTCGCCAGATCCTAGATTGCCTCTGCCACTGCATAACGCACACATTGTTTGCCTGATGTTACTCAGTGCAGCCCCAAACTTACTGCAGCACTTATAACAATAACTCCCCACAGTGCTGGCTTGTCTTTCTCCTTTTTTTTTTTTTTTTTAAGCATTTCCACTCTCCACTGTCAAGCAATTGTATAATAAACACACACGGAGAAACCAGTAAGACATTAAAACGATCAAAACAGGAATGCAGAGAATTCACACATTGGTCCTATATAGTCACAACAACCACATGTTGTTTTAAACATCTGAATTATTGGACATTTTTTATTACATGTGGTTTGAATTTATTTTACAAAGAATACTATATCCAGCTTGCCCCTGATACTCCAAGCTGCTTCTGACATATCCATTAAACAAAAAATCTTCTTCTTACACCTACTACAGCTAAAACTTCATGCACCCCTTGGTTTAGTATCAAATTGAAGAATCTGAACAGATGTTAATTGACTTAAGTCCTTTCACAAGCACGAATCAATCAAGAGCTCAGAACCATTCTGCTTTTTCCTGTACAAATTTAAGTCTTCCACGTATATGTAAGGGATCTGGTTTTGTAAGACCACCAATAATAGAAACAACAAAACAATCAATGGGATCTTAAGATTTTATATGACTTCCAAGACTGTGTTACTTTAACTGCACCACAAATACTTGTGGAAGATGACTATTGTGTAGGTGTGAGTGTTATTACACCCAGTGGACTCAGAATTTTAACTGCTGAGGCTTTCCTGAAGTACAAGGCTGGAATTACAAGAGACTTAGTACAAAAGTTCAACATAAACACCATGTCCCCTTTTATTAATTTATTTATTTCTGTGACCTCAAAAGTTGAAAAATTTGCTACCAGTTCCCTTTCAAGAAACAATAGTTTGGTAAAAGACAGCACACACATGATATCTACTCAAGAAGCATAAGTTATCAACTTATTATACTATACCTGATTTCCATGGAGATCTAAAACATCAAGGTTTTTTAGGTTCTCCAGATTTGAGATCTTCTTTATTCTGAAGGATTTCAATTATGACATAGATTATTTTTAATATTAGATAAAAGGTATCTTTCATTAGCCATTTTTTCCTGACTACCAAGAGTAACAGAAGAATAACAAAGGCGCCTAAATAATAGTAACTAAAAGAAGAATATTACTGGCAAACACTTAATTCAAACCATTTTAATGAAATGCTACAGTGACACAGGCTTTTGAGAGTTTGTTAGAAGAGTACAGAACTAAAAAATCCCTAAAAGCCACCAGCCCTTTCTAGACAAGAGAGATCTCCAGGTCAGGCAGTATGTTTTCTCACCTGAACAACTTCATTTTCTTAAAACTTCTCTGTCCTGTCCTATTTTCTCAGATTCCAAACGTAGCCTATTATATTCTCAACAGCATCATCTACTGGTTGATGATATTAAACACATGTGTGTTAAGCATTTGCTTCAAGAGTAATCAAAGTTCACATACAGATCAAGCTGAAAACAAGTTGCTTTCAGCAGTGTCTGACCTGTAATCAATCACTCACGAGTGATCATCTAGTCCCGACTATCTCCAAAACACACTTCTAGACAAACAGGCTAAACTGCACTGGCTATGATCTGGAAGGTAATTCCTCACCTTAAATTTATAGTTCCCATGCCCCAGAATTTTACTATAAACAAAATTGGTATCTACAGGCAAGATTTTTAATACCAAAGCTATCAGCTCCAGTAGCATACTGCACTACTGAGAGTTGTCAGGTTTGAATACAGGCTGAATTGGGAGCTACATTCTTTATAATCTGCACATAATTGAAAGTTGTTCACCACTTCTCACTACACTGAATATAAAGAAAACAAGGAAAATTAACAAGATGAGAGCACAACCCTTAGGTGTGTGAGCAATTCCACAGGTATTTCTATTAAATTATCAGAATTAGAGGCTCAAAGATTAGAATCAATAAGTAAGCACTAAATTCATGACTCATCTGTCTGATATTTTCCCCAGCTAAATACAATCAGGCAGAAGTACTTTTTGTAGGTTATAAATAATCAGTGAATGCTCCAAGTGATGTGAAAAGACATTCCACCTGTCACGCCAATCTAAGAACACACTTTTAACAGTTGATCAGAATAGAAGATTAGATGGAGACAGGTAAAGTACTTCAGAATTGTTGCTAAAATATATGTAAGAAAGGAAGTTTCTGAAGAACATGACATCCAAAAGCTGTATCCTTCCTCAGTGGTCTCAAAGCAACATCACAAACTGAGAACTGTAAGCAACAGAAACAATGACAGATCACAGTTGTTACACTATAAAGAAAAAGGGTGCTTTAAGTTACTTTTTTTATTTTACCTGTTCTTTCCCAACAAAAGGACTCTCAGGGATCTCAAAGTTGAAACTCCACTTATTTCCTCAATCTGATTATCATATAAATCTAAGAAAACAAGGTGGTGAAGATTAGAAATATTTTGGATCCGAGTTATAAAGTTATGTTGGAAGTTCAAAAGACGAAGATGATCTTCCCCATCAATAACTGGGCACACTGTCAGTTTTTGCCTGCAAGAAAAAGAGAAAAAAACCCCAAACCACACATGTAATTAACAAATTGGTAACCCACTTTCAACTCACCCACTCTGACTGACCAGAGCAAAGTCTATTATCTTGGTTAAGGTAACATCAAAGTAATTAGGTTTGCTAATTAAAGGCTGTAAATAAAGAAGTAACTCCTCCTACCTATTGAAAAATTAGCATGAAAACATTGCAGAAGCGTTTCCAAAACTTTCTGAATTTCTATCCCCTTAGTCAGAGATTTGCTTGTTACATGGAAACTACATGGAAGTTTTGTGTTGTGACCACACTCAAATTTGAACAGATGCAGCCTCACAATTTTTTAAGTTTTTCAACAGATACCATATAAACAGACTGTTGATATCAGAATTCAGTGTTCTGTGGAACTCAGCATTTGAAATACAAATACATTAGTGTGCTGTGGCATGTGCACTGTCACCTTCTCACCTTTCCAGGGAAAGTCTATCAGAGTTCAGGACTTTTTCTTCAGCAGTGCGTTGCAATACAGGAAATGTTATTGATGAACTGCTCCCAAAATTGGTGTTATCTATTAGAAAATCATACAGGGAATATATGAATTACTTCTTTGCAAATGCATTTCATTAACTACAGGTGATACCCAAAGTACATCCATTTGTTTTATTTCTGAGAGACTTTTTGGTCAACAATTTGTTGTAAGCAGATATTTTGTAGATGCTTTTATTTTGATTAGAATTACCCAGTGATGTTTTAACATAAAGCTGTATAATTGTTTCATAATTTCAGTATTAAAGAAGGTATTTCCTAAGTTAAGATAAATTTAAAGACACAGATCAGGTAGATATTGATAGAACTAGAAACTAAAGCACCAATACATTGAAAAAGTCTCACTGAGCCACAAATAAATGCAAGATCTTTTACACGTAGGTGCCTGCAATACCTCATAATGATTAGTCTTATGTTTCACTCCATTATCAAGAAAAAAACAGGCAGCCCTTTAAAACATATTTATAAAGGTGTCCACCTTTACCCATTTCTTTAATATAAAAGCAAAGAGGTAGGATGTCTAAAAATACCTGCAAAATTAATCAAACAAATCTGTTCTGTGAGCTTTGGCTTATTTGGAAAACAATCTACTGAAAAATACTGGTCAAAAATAAATCACTGTGCATGTACACTACTACAAAAATATAGGCTCAACTTCTATGTGCTTGCCCCTTTTTTTTCTTTTTTGTTTTCTTTTTTATTCTCTTCCTTTAAATAAATCAAATATTAACTGGAAAAACATTAATTCTTCAACAAACAAAGACAACTGCTTTACTGCTGTAGTGAATTCATTATTGTCTAAGGTATACCATTAGGTATCTATTTCAGTAAAACAATTTGTTGGTCAATTTAGAATCTTTTCAGTGCTACTCTTAACATTTTATCACTAGCTACTCTAGCAACATTTTGTATCCTTCAAAATCAAAACAACTTTGGAAAAAAAAAATCGGAGACACTAAAAAAAGATAAAATCAATCAACATTGTTGCAAAAGTCTTAAATTAGTTCTGTCACATGTGTTTAAGCCAACAAACGTAAGACCAGGGATTTAAAAACCAGGTTGAAACATGACAGGATGGTAGTCAAGTGACCTTTTTCCTTCTGCTGTCATCCTTCTAAAGACAAGTGTGAAAGGTCCCTATTATTGCCCTTTCATTAAAGAAAGATCTATAAAAAGCCTCTGTTTAAATGCCCATCTTATATTTTTGAGAAACATTTCTAGTGGTTTCCTGCCAGTGACCTACTAACCTCTCTTGATAAGGGAGCACTAGGAAACGCTTCTGGCAAGGCACCCAGTAAGAGAGAAAGAGACTGACAAGACGTTTCTCAGTGTTACCTGAAGCACGAGCACTAACACTGCGGCTGTTTTGTTGGGATCGGGATTTTGTGTGAGTGGAAGTCTCGCCAAATCCTGATAAAGAACCTGTACTCTGCTTCAGCTCCAAAGCAGATGGTTCTGTCAGACTGGATGGGACTGGGAGATAGAGCTGCTTATTACGCACCAAAGGACTTAATACTCTTTGGTCTCCTGCACAGGGAACAAAACCAATCTGCAGACTTACCTTTACTCCACAAGTTGCATAATGTCCCTAAAAACCAACCCATTCTGAGTGGCTGCTGGTGTTTATTTTCTACCAGAATGAATAAAGAACTACCATAATATTTAAATTGATCTTCTATCCTAACCAATCACTGTTTTTACACGACAGGCAAGCAGCAGTAGCACATCAAGAAATTTTGTTTCAAAGCTCTTCCAGTCTTCACCACAGTTAGCAGTGATATCACGAGCATCTTGCTTTTCAAAGCCAAAAGCACGCAATAGGAAAACTATCTCTTCATACTGAGGTTCTGAATTAGAAGCTAATTTTGTCTAAATATATTAAGATGTTAAATGTCCAATAAAATATTGCTAGAGAGAACTGTGTGGCTTTTTGAGGGAACAAACAGTAGGGCACTTGATGGGTTGTGGCTTTGTAGGTAGGAGAAAGAATGCTCTTCCATGAGGGAAAACATGCGATGAAAAAAGACATCAGCACCAGGATAGCGGGTTAAGGATGTAATGCAACAGTAATTACATTGAGTTACTGTAGCCAAGTAGGAAAAGCTGTCACTCTTACAACTTCTAATCATGACACAATCTCTCTTGACTGTTCAGTTAACAAACCAGAGATACAAAAGACAAACAAAGCAAACCCTACTGAATATCACCTTGTCTTCCTGAATAGTTTTTTTCCAGATCATGCTGCAGAAGTCTGTTGTGGAAAGATGACGGTTCTTTATTTATCCTGAATTCAAACTGTAACACAATATTTAAGACAAATGTTAAAGTTCTCAAATGCAAATAATGCCTACACAGACAAACACAACCCTAGTAGTAACTACAGTTCTCAGGAATTTCTACAAATTATTTAAAAAAATAATAATTTCTCCAATAAAAGGTATAGTAATTCTTTTAGGAAAAAAGCTTCAGTGTTGGAAACCAAAATGAAAATATGGAAGCTAGCAGCACATGCATATGCAGTTGACTAAATAAAGAAACAAAAATCCCCCCCGTAAGGGGTACTGCAATTACAGGAGAAAGAGAGGTACAGACAGAAGCAAAGAAAACATATATACATATATAGATGTATATATATATATATATAAAGCTTAAGGCAGGGTATAGTACATTCCCCTGTTTTTACTTTATACGTCCCTAATAGGATGAAATAAATTACTAAACTATTACCAGATACATTAAATATTATAAATCAACAGATGAATGTCGGTAGGTAATTCCTATCTGAAAGCATACAAATTTGCCTGTATCATACAACTGCTTTAATTCATATAATTATCCAAGAAAAGGTAATAATTACTGGTTTGCTCTTGTCTGGTATTGACGAGGTCTGGATAACCAGCTGAAGACCACAATTATTAACCTGCAAGTTGAAAGAAAAAGAAACGTTTGTCAAACCAGATATCAACACCAAGAGCTAAACGTAACAATACAGGCATTTTCAACAGCAAACTGTGTCAAGCAAGGAAGTATTTTGCGAAAATATTATGAAGAATACATCACAGCACTAAGCAACACTAAATAATTTTTAGTTTAAAAAAAACCACGCTGTTTTTAGTTTTAAAAATACACTGAAAGCACGACTTCCATGGGAACGCAATCCTCATCATGAAGAAAACAGGCGCTTACGTTTAAACACGCCTCTTTTCAAAAGGCAAAACATGCCGGTCTCTGGGTTTGTATGACAAAATGTGCCACCTACGTGCAAGGTAACCAGAACGATTAACAGAAACCCTTAACCGAGAGGCCCGTGTACCCCTCCCCGGCACATCACAGGGGGCACACACACAGACAGCGCCGGGGGAGCCGCCGCCCGCCCTCCCCCCGCAGCACCTACCGCTGCGGGCGCGGCCCGCGGGCCCCGGCCGGTGCGGCCCTTGCTGGGCACCATGTGCCGCCGCCCCTCAGCCCCTCACAGCCCTCACGCCCCGCACAGCCCCGCACCGCCGCCGCCCTGTCGGAAATGGCCCCGCCGTTACCGCGGCGACCGCCGCTTCCGCCCCGCCCACCGGCCGGGGCGGTGCCGAGGGGCGGGAAACCGTGAGGGGACGGGGGGGATGGAGGGGGCGATGTGGCGCCGAGCGGCCGCCTCGCTGTGCCCGGTGCCGGGCCGTGTTCCCCCCCGCGTAGTGAAAAGACATTATTAGAGAGAAACAGATTGACACAGCGGGTCAAGTTGGAAGGGACCGCAGTGGGGCAGCTGGTCCAACCTCCCTGCTCAGGCAGGGTCATCCCAGAGGACAGGATTGTGTCCAGAGGGTTCTGGAATATCTCCAGTGAGGCAGGCCCCATACCCTCTCTGGGCAATCTGTGCCAGTGTTCGGTCACCTGCACAGTAAAGAAGTTCTTACTCATATTCAAGTGGAACTTCAGTTTCTGCCTATTGCCTCTTGTCCTATTGCTCAGCACCACGGAGCAGAGTCTGGGCCATCCTCTGACGCCTCCTTTTAGATATTTATACCCCTCGATGAGGTCTCCTCTCAGCTGTCTTTTCTCAGGGCTGAAGAGGCCCAGCTTGCGCAGCCTTTCCTCGTAAGAGAGATGCTCCAGCTCCCCAGTCATCCTCATTGCCCTCCACTGGATCCAACCCAGGAGCTCCAATTCTCCTTTACTGAATTACAATTGTATTTTTTCTGGATTCCACATGCAAGTGGCTGTCTGTGAAAACCCCTGACAGGACAAGAAGCTGGATGTACCTTCCAGGTGCCTGTTCTGCCTCAGGAAATTGCCTTGTGGGCATAGACTAGTCACAAAATACGTAAATCCCTGAGGGCAGTGCCCCAGTCTGTGCCAGCTCCTGGAGCCCAGAAGCCCCACTGGTGGGTAGTGGATGCTTTTAAATACACACATCAAGAACTCAGTGATTAGAAAAGCAATGGTGAGTGACTGTCAGTGCGTGGAAGGGCTGTGAATTGCCTCACCGGGTCTTCCCCATCCATATTACAATCATACAATCATCAGGGTTGGAAGAGACATTTAGGATCATCAAACCCCTAAACCACTAAAGCACATCAGCCAGCACCAGATCTAGACGCCCCTTAAACATCTCCAGGGATGGTGACTCCATCACCTCCCTGAGCAACTTATTCCAACGTCTGACCACCCTAACCATTCCAGGTTTTGTGTATTGTCATTTTAGTTACCATCTGTTGAAAGGCTGACAGAAGAATAATGTAATTACAGCATATTTTGTGAAAAATGCAAAATATCTGGGGTTTTGTTTTGGTTTTTTTTACAGCATGTAGGCAACGCTGTGCAAACAATGAGTATGTCATAAGAAATCTGTGCAGATTTTGGTTGCGCAGCTGAGGTTCATGTGCTTATGATCTTTACTGGGTACCAGTGAGCCATGAGTTTCCCTCTAAGGGATTTGCCTACATTAGTTCTTTTCCTTTTAAGTTCTCCCATGGTTACAAATGCTGCTTCATCTCTGCTGATAATTAAGCACTATAGAGCATGGCTATATTAAAAGGAAAATAAACCAAACCAAACAAACTCAAAAAAACATTTGTTTGGTAATTTCAGTGGAGTCCCTAGACAACACAGTGTTTGAAATCACATCAGTCTTCATCTGGCCAAAGGCCAATTCCGTGCCATGACCATCGTAAAGCAAAGAAGCAGATCTAGTGTCCTTTTCTATAAAATTAAGTTCCCTTAACCTGGACAGAAGGAGACATTAGATAAACTGAAAGTTCTCTCTCAAACATCATTTGGGTCAGCTGCAGCACAGAACAGTTCTTTGCTCATACTGGTCCTGACCTTGTGCCTGCCCAAGGAGGCAGACAACTCCCATGAACTCATACAAACTCAGACCCACAGTCCCTGTCCACACTGTCTTAAAATGTGTACTTTGTGTTTGTATTTCTGCTCCCACTGAAATCAATAGCAAAGTGATGCCCTACTCAAGACATGTTACAGAATGTCCCATTAGCAGAGAACTAGAGATTTGCTTAGTGATGCATGTAAGCATATTTCATAAACAAAATATTTCATTGCTTAAGGCATGTTAAAAAATAACCCAAACCCACTGAGGCAGAGCAGTCTCAGGATGTGTCCGTGCCAGCAAACCTGAGTCATGAGGACTGTTTGTCACAGGGATGAGAAGAACTGACCCCAAGTGCAGCCTCACTTTTCATCCATCCAAATTTTTAAGAAAACATTGAAGCAATACAGACAAAAACAAAGACGCCACAAATGAAGTCATGACTTCAAGATCCAGGCTATATTTAACAGTTTAGGTCTAGACACTATTGAAAAAAAGATCTTCCCGAACTGAAGAGTGAGTATTTACATGGAAAATCGAACAGGTTTTGATTCTAATCTTCAAAACAATGAATGTTAACTTCACTTTAGTAGCTGAAACAGTCCACTGAAAGAAAGTGCAATAGTCTTAATTTCAAAATAACCACTGTACAAGTGTTTCAGAAAAAAGGCCTCTATTTTAATTAGTTCCTAAGGGGGAATGTTTTTATGCTGTGTAAGTACCATACAGATTTATAGAGCAGACTGCTCTACAAAAACAACATGTATCCAATCATGTCCTTGTTTACTAGTGCTTCCAATTTCCAAACCTCATCCTCGGCATTTAAAACCCACACTTACCCCAGCGAAACCGTTGTGAATCTCTTAAAACCCAACGCTCTGGTCGGGGCGCAGCGACTCAGCCCCAGGGCTGTACCAGGCGACGAGAAGCTGAGACGTTGCTCTACGGCGAGGAGCCCGTTGTTTTCCGATTAAATAAAAGCACTGCCGATGGAGCCGAGAAGGGCACTCCAGCCGCCCGGCTGGCCCAGGGGCAGCACCGCGGGAGGAGGGTCCGACCCTCCCGCTGCCGCGCCGAGGGAGTGGAGCCGGGAGCGCCGCCCCAGCGGGAGGGGACGGGAGCGGACAGAGGGCGGCTGTAGCAGCACGGGGCAGCGCTGCTGTCTCGGCGGGCTGAGCCCGGCCATGGCCCAGCAGGAGCCGGCTGAGCCCGGGGCTGCGGCCGCCGTCCCGGAGCTGGCGGGGAGCGGCCCCGTGCAGATCCGAGTGGCCGTCCAGGCAGCCGCGGAGGAGGAAGAGCGGGAAGAGGAGGAAGAGGAGGAGGAGGACGGGGGCGGTGGAGCGCTGTGCCCCAGCTGCAGCGAGGAGGACTCGGGGCGGTGCGGGCGCTCCAGGTGAGCCCCCGGGAAGGGGGTCCGGCGGCAGGGAAGGGGGTCTGGCGGCAGGGAAGGGGGTCTGGCAGCGCCCCGGGCGGGGCGAGGAGCGGGGCCGCCGCGGACAGCACGTAACGGTGCGGCCGCGGCTGATGCAACGCTGAGGGGGCGGGTGGGAGACGGGAATCCCCCCAGCGAGGAGACACCCGGGCGGGAGCTGCCCGGGAACCGATGGCTCCGCCCGGGCTGCGGCCCCTCCGCCCGGAGGGACCTGCCGGAGCCGCGGCTTCCCCATGCCACTTCACTACCTTTTACAGAAAGGCTTTTGAGGGTTAGTTGTTGTTGTGCTTTGTTTTTTGTTTTTGTTTTTTTGGGGTGGGTTCTTTTTGGTGTGTTTTTTTTTTGGCTGTTTGGTTTTTATTGCATGGACTCGATATTTTATTACACAGACATAGTTATCTCCCTAGATTTTTAAGACATGGACAGACAGACTCGTGTTATGGCCTTGGACACAAGCTGAATAGACACGAAATCAAGGCCATTAGGAATGCAGAAAAAACTGCCACTTTATACTCTGCGTTTTACTGCTTGATAATGCCAGTAGTGCTGCCTGCACTCAGTAGTATGTTGTAGGAATTACTAGTGGTGCCTGAAATTGCTTTGATGCCTACTAGAACATCTTACTAGTAAAAGGCACATCCAGGATTTTTGTGCCAGAAGACTGCAGAGAGACAATGCTCATTAGTTGTAGTTTATCTTATGGTTTGTACTAAAGCTGCAGATGCAGTAATAAATTGTCATCTAAAGATTTACGTACAGTAGTAAGAAATCCAGTATTCTGTTTGTAGATCTGTTGTTTGTAATTGATCCTCTTAACTTCATATCCTAGCACTGACTCTGAATGAACTGAGATGTATTATTTTAAATTACAGAGGGCTAGTTGGGGAGGGGGAATTTTTTGCAGCTCCCAAAATTTTCAACTTACAGAAACAGGAGTTGAACATAGCTAGGCACAATTAGGATATTTAAGCTGAGTCTGCTCAGTTTTTCCACAATCATATGTGGAAAATCATATTTTTATAAATATGTACAGCAATCTACAGTGTTGCATTCCAGTTACTGATTTCTAAATTTTGGGAAATTATTTACATTTGTTATCTTTGATAGTATTACCTGTGTAAGAGCTTCTAGCCCTGGCCTAGACTAGAAAAAAGGCTGGTTATTTTTTCAAGCTTTGTAACAGACAATAGCTACTCTTAAATGCCACTTATTTATTTGATAGGAGATTATTTACAAGCATTTTGAGAATTATTAGTGATGGTCTAAAACTGCTGGGAATGAGCCATCTCACTTTCCAGCTGAAGCTAGCAGACAATTTGGATTTTCCCCCCCTCAATTTCTAGGTTTTATAACTTATGAAATGAAAGCCGTTTCCCCAGTGGTCAAGCCCTTCAGTTCTTCGGGAAACCTCTGGGTATTTGTGACATTCAGTCCTCAGCCTTTTAGCTGCCAGGTGCTTCAGAACCGTCTCCAGACTGTTGATAACAAACAGGCAGTTCTCATGTGTGTGAAGTAAAGCTATTTTTACTCACGTTTATTTTGGATGTAGACAGACACAGGAAGAATCTGAGTTTGAAAGGTGAATGTTTTTATGATGTTGTCAGTCTAAAAGATAACGTTTCACTACTATGAATTAATATGGAGCTAATTTCAAATTTCTGCATTTGCTGTAGGTGACATTTCCATACAGCACTTAGCAAGGGCTGTTGTAAGAGCCCATGAGATTTGTAAAAGCTGAGCTGTCTGCCAAATACTGTCATGTATAGGTCAGACTGTGACCAGTATGTGAGAGGTGAAATGAGGCCTGTTTTGCTCTGATTCAGTGTGTTGTAAACAACACTGGTCGCTGCAAACATGCAGTTCGTTTTTATTGTTTTCTAAAGCATGATGCCCCTTTTTGTTTCCATCCAAACACCTGGACGTGTCTGTGCTAATATATTCTCTAGAACAGCCCCATCCTGAACTGAAGGTAAGCTTTTCCTAGCAGAGTGTGGATATGCAAAAAAGGCTGAAATGTTCCAAGTTTCTTGTGTTCACACTAATTCTGAATTGCTAGTGAATGAAGAATGAGTAGTGGGGTAAGGGAATATCATTAGTGAAAAATAAACACCATTGTTTTTTAATTCCTTCTGAAACCAGCACCCCCAGCTGGCCATCGAATATTTTTTACTATTCTAATCAAAACTTCATCTATTATCCCCTACTTTTGGCATCGCCAAGTAAATTCTTTTTCTTGCTCTCTCATTCTTCCTTCCTTTGAACTGTACTCCATTAATGCCTGGGGAGATTTTAGCAGTGAGACTTCTCGGATCACAAAAGTATGCACATATGTGCCATGATGTAAGCTTCAAACAGCCAGGTCCTAGAGAACTGCTGTAGCTGTCACAGGTGGGAGCACGGTCCCTGTGCAGGGCCACTGACCTAAACATGACCTTCACACATACAACAAGCATCTGCCGAGGCCGTGCTGCGCTCACAGCCTCCAGTTCATCTTCAGGACAGAGCTGTCTCAAGGCAGGGTGATTCAGCAAGGCTGCCACATCAGCCTCAGGGGACTCCAGTGTGATGCCTGCTCCCTTTCCTAGTGATTTCACAAGCTCTGCAAAAGCTATTTCAGAAAATTTTGGGCAAATGCATGGCTCCTCCTTTTTTGTTGCTGAGGTATGCGGGAGACCAAAGTAATACATGATTTATAGGATCTCAGGAACTTAGGAGGTGATTTCATTTTTTTAACAGAAACTTTCACGATGGTCCCATAACAAAACTGGACTGCTAACAGCTTAAAAAAATTCACTCTGGCTTAAGACAGACTTGTGCATTATAGTTGTCTCTGGGTGAGCCGTTTGCCTCCATTCTAGATGGAAATGACCATTTAAATGGCTATTTCAGCAACAAAGATGTTGCTGTAACTGTGTGTGGCAAGAAGCTTATCTTGAACCTATGGCTGCAGTATCTCTTTTTGGGATAGGATGCCCAGTAGTTCTCCCTTTTGCACAGATACCTAGACAATATAATGGGAAGGAGAAAAAAAATGAGAATGACTTCCTGAGATACATGAGCTGCTACCACACATACAGGCAAGGTAAGCCCTTATGGAAAACCGCTGGTTATGTTACTGTGTCACTCTGGAAGTGACCTGTTAGAAGTGCAACACTCCTGTCAGTCCTCCTTACTCTCTGGATTCTGGCTCCTGCATTCATGCAGGTGAGAGGCTTAAGAAATCATGACTGCATCAGGTTGGGATATTCATCCTCTGATATGTGACACTACTCATAAAGGGTATGTTTAATAGTTTCATCCTAAAAAATAAAACACTGTCACTGGAGGAACTTCGTATAGTACCACATACCTGTGCACCTTCATTTCATGTTTTGGTGCAGGATTTGAGTTGGCAGAGTGTTTTCAAGATGTTAGTGTATATGTCTGCTTGTTCTACAAGATGTTAGTGTATATGTCTGCTTGTTCTACACTGAGATCAGCTTTTGGGATGAGCTCAGGAACTTCACTCCTTATGCTGACTGGAAAGCTTCCTCCTCTGAGCTGGCCAGCTGCCCCAGATGGATGGGTGGTAACTGTTCAGTGCCCACGTACAAAGTAAGCTGGAAGCAGCAATACCAATTGGTGTAATGGTCATGTCTTTTCATTTTGAAAGACTATTTGAATCCACTAATAGAAGATGATCTGTTGATTAAATGATTTAATTATTTTCCAGTGGAGGCGAAAATGATGACGACTCTGAGCAGAACTGGAAACCACCAGAAAATGACCTGATCCAGAAATTAATAGCACAGATTGAATATTACTTCTCAGATGAGAACCTTGAGAAAGACGCCTTCCTTCTGAAGCACGTGAGAAGAAATAAGATGGGCTATGTCAGTGTTAAACTCCTCACTTCTTTTAAGAAGGTAAGCTAACTTTTTAAGACTTGAAGGCCTCATGTAAGCCTGATGCATCTAAAAACAAAGGGGGTCTTGAAAATTACATTTTATAGAGGCGATTTTATAGTCTCTATCTGCCTCTCTAGGGGGTTGATTTTGTTTTGCTGTGATGGTTAGGTTTGTTCTCATCCAGAACTCCTTCATGATTGGCTAGAGAAATCATAGGCTTAAAAACATGTATGCTTTTAAATTATATTCTGGGAGAGAGAACATAGCAACTGGGACATCAGATAAAATTAATTTCTATGTCAACTATTCATAAGTAGCTGAGTAATCCTGGTAAAGTTATGTTCCTGTCTCTGAGAAGGGATGGTGAATCTGATCTTTGCAGTTGTATGGAGATCCAAAAATTGAGAGTAGTATAAAGTATCTGATAATAGAACTCATCTCACCTTTAAGTGACTTCAGTTATTTTTTTTCTTACACATATTTACATTGGTGTTCCTAATGTATGTAACAAACTCCTAAAATTGCAACAAAAATACTTTGTCAAGATTCTGTTTTTCAGAGTTTTTCAGTCTAGAAGCTGAGGTACTCCCAGTTTCTTCAGACCACTTCCAACAGATTATTTTGGTGATAGATAAACCACTTAAAGGAAATGGAGAAGTTTGGATTTTTTTTTTTAAACTGAGAGTTTTGAGGGAAGAAAAATACTTCAATACAATGAAGTCCTAAACTTGACAAAGCTTCTTGCTTGGCAAATTTAATGAAATAAATGCACCAGAAGAACACACATTTTGATCATGGTTCAGACCTACATGTGGAATGACCAAGCATCCCTTGAGCAAGCTTTCGGATACAGTAACGATTTCCAGTTTGAGCTTTAGTGTCAGTTCCTGTTTCCATTAGATCCAACAGGCCATGAGCTTTACAGGACCTCACTGAGGCCCATTATAGCAGGAAAAGTGTTTACTTTTTCACCAAGTCTGCTACATGACACTTAAATCCCGGTTTCTGTTTGTAGACTGGAGCCTGCATCTGCCTGCAAATTCTGTAATTAGTCTGAGTGGGTTTGATCAGTTGGGGTGTTTAACCTGTGTCTGTCTCCAAGGTGAAACACCTTACCCGCGACTGGAGAACCACGGCCTACGCACTGAAGTACTCGGACACTCTCGAGCTCAATGATGACAACAAAAAGGTTCGAAGAAATACTCCAGTTCCACTGTTTCCAAGTGAAAACGTCCCTACCAGGATGCTACTGGTGTATGACATCCACATGATTTCTGAGCTGCAGGCTCTTNGTGCAGGATTTGAGTTGGCAGAGTGTTTTCAAGATGTTAGTGTATATGTCTGCTTGTTCTACACTGAGATCAGCTTTTGGGATGAGCTCAGGAACTTCACTCCTTATGCTGACTGGAAAGCTTCCTCTTCTGAGCTGGCCAGCTGCCCCAGATGGATGGGTGGTAACTGTTCAGTGCCCACGTATAAAGTAAGCTGGAAGCAGCAATACCAATTGGTGTAATGGTCATGTCTTTTCATTTTGAAAGACTATTTGAATCCACTAATAGAAGATGATCTGT
Organism: Cephalopterus ornatus; assembly: GCA_013396775.1. NCBI lineage: Eukaryota > Metazoa > Chordata > Aves > Passeriformes > Cotingidae > Cephalopterus > Cephalopterus ornatus. Next base: position 83,607 of record VZRE01005324.1, on the reverse strand, counting down.
TGATTAAATGATTTAATTATTTTCCAGTGGAGGCGAAAATGATGACGACTCTGAGCAGAACTGGAAACCACCAGAAAATGACCTGATCCAGAAATTAATAGCACAGATTGAATATTACTTCTCAGATGAGAACCTTGAGAAAGACGCCTTCCTTCTGAAGCACGTGAGAAGAAATAAGATGGGCTATGTCAGTGTTAAACTCCTCACTTCTTTTAAGAAGGTAAGCTAACTTTTTAAGACTTGAAGGCCTCATGTAAGCCTGATGCATCTAAAAACATTAGGAGAGATGAAAATTACATTTTATAGTCTCTATCTGCCTCTCTAGGGGGTTGATTTTGTTTTGCTGTGATGGTTAGGTTTGTTCTCATCCAGAACTCCTTCATGATTGGCTAGAGAAATCATAGGCTTAAAAACATGTATGCTTTTAAATTATCATTCTGGGAGAGAGAACATAAATTAATTTTTATGTCAACTATTCATAAGTAGCTGAGTAATCCTGGTAAAGTTATGTTCCTGTCTCTGAGAAGGGATGGTGAATCTGATCTTTGCAGTTGTATGGAGATCCAAAAATTGAGAGTAGTATAAAGTATCTGATAATAGAACTCATCTCACCTTTAAGTGACTTCAGTTATTTTTTTTCTTACACATATTTNCTATGTCAACTATTCATAAGTAGCTGAGTAATCCTGGTAAAGTTATGTTCCTGTCTCTGAGAAGGGATGGTGAATCTGATCTTTGCAGTTGTATGGAGATCCAAAAATTGAGAGTAGTATAAAGTATCTGATAACTGAAGTCACTTAAAGGTGAGATGAGTTCTATTATTTTTTTTCTTACATTAGGAACACCAATGTAAATATGTGTATGTAAGCAATTCCTAAAATTGCAACAAAAATACTTTGTCAAGATTCTGTTTTTCAGAGTTTTTCAGTCTAGAAGCTGAGGCACTCCCAGTTTCTTCAGACCACTTCCAACAGATTATTTTGGTGATAGATAAACCACTTAAAGGAAATGGAGAAGTTTGGATTTTTTTTTTTAAACTGAGAGTTTTGAGGGAAGAAAAATACTTCAATACAATGAAGTCCTAAACTTGACAAAGCTTCTTGCTTGGCAAATTTAATGAAATAAATGCACCAGAAGAACACACATTTTGATCATGGTTCAGACCTACATGTGGAATGACCAAGCATCCCTTGAGCAAGCTTTCAGATACAGTAACGATTTCCAGTTTGAGCTTTAGTGTCAGTTCCTGTTTCCATTAGATCCAACAGGCCATGAGCTTTACAGGACCTCACTGAGGCCCATTATAGCAGGAAAAGCATTTACTTTTTCACCAAGTCTGCTACATGACACTTAAATCCCAGTTTCTGTTTGTAGACTGGAGCCTGCATCTGCCTGCAAATTCTGTAATTAGTCTGAGTGGGTTTGATCAGTTGGGGTGTTTAACCTGTGTCTGTCTCCAAGGTGAAACACCTTACCCGCGACTGGAGAACCACGGCCTACGCACTGAAGTACTCGGACACTCTCGAGCTCAATGATGACAACAAAAAGGTTCGAAGAAATACTCCAGTTCCACTGTTTCCAAGTGAAAACGTCCCTACCAGGATGCTACTGGTGTATGACATCCACATGATTTCTGAGCTGCAGGCTCTTAATAAGCAAGAAAATGGATGCATGCAAGAAAGGGTAATGGAGCATCTCCTGAAAGCCTTTGTAACTTTTGGTGTCATTTCATCAGTTCGTATTTTAAAGCCTGGCAGGGACCTACCACAGGATATCAGGAGGGTCAGCAACCGGTACACCCAGCTGGGAACTCAGGAGTGTGCAATTATAGAATTTGAAGAAGTAGATGCTGCCATACGCGCTCATGATTCAATGTGCACGGAAAAGAAAGAGACTGGCATGAAAGTTGTCCTCATAGGAATGAAACCTCCAAAGAAAAAAGTTCCCAAAGACAAGAACCATGATGAAGATTCCAGCAAGAGTCTTAAGAAGACACGATCCCTTAATAAGAGAGTGGAGGAACTTCAGTTTGTTGGTGATGAATCTTCAGCAAACAGCTCTTCTGACCCAGAGAGCAATCCCACATCACCACTGTCGGGGCGCAAACGTACTGCAGCAAATACTGCGAGTAATCTGAGCCCCATCATTCATCCAAATAACCACCTGAGTCCTAATGTGTCACCCAGATCAAGTCCTTGGAACAGTCCATCTTCACTAAGAAAAGTAACAAAAAAATCTCCACTGGCTGAAGACAGTAAGCTTAACCCAAGCACTAGCCCTGAAATTCCAAGGAAATGTACAGATTATTCCTCGGATAGCAGCATCACCCCTTCTGGGAGCCCCTGGGTACAGAGAAGAAAAGCCCAAACTCTCACACAAGAGAAGAGTTCCAGCAGCAATCCCGTGTTGGTTTGGAAAATACAAAATGCAGATGGTCTCCCTGTAGGGGTACTGAGGCTGCCTAAAGGTCCTGATGGCACCAAGGGATTCCACAATGTCTGTGAAAGAAGGAAGGCTATGAAGAGTGAATAAACTCTTCTTTAAAAACAGGCTCACAAGTCAGCCAACTGCTGGTGACCAAGCCTGGTGAAAAATGACTAAGTCAGTATTTAATTTTAAAAGCTTTTGTATTCATATAGAGACTTTATCATTTGTATATTTGTATATTTTCTCCACAGAACAGGAGAGGTTGGAAGGCATCTCTGGAGATTGCCCAGGCCACCTCCTGGACTCAAGCTACAAGAAGTCACTGAGTGGTTTGAGAATCTGTGAAGACAGAGACTTCCCTGCCTGTCTGGGTGATGTGTTTCCATGTTCAACTACCCACACAGTACAAAAGTGTTTCTGTACATTCAGGTGCAATTTCTATGTCCCAGTTTGTGCCCCTTTTCCTGTTGCTGGGTATTGCTGAGAAGTGCCTAGTTCTGTGTTCTTTACTGCTTCCCATCAGATATTTAAAAGCACTGATGAGATCTGCCCCCAGAGCCCTCTCTTCTCCAGTCTAACCAGTGTCTGCTCTCTAGGCCTCACAAGAGGGACGTGCCAGCCTTTTAATCAGCTGAATCACTTTGCCAGTGCACTGCCCTTACCTGCATCCATTTCTTTAATGTATTTTTTTGAAATGCCTAAACATCTAAACAGACATATAAATCATTCATGTAAAAGGACATCATTTGCAGAGCTAGGATCCTGAAGAGCAGCGTGTAAATACTTAGTTTAGTGGCTGATTATGAGAAGGGTGGTAAGTTACCAGTCTCATCATAAGGAGCTGAGGTTTTGAAGACTTTCTGTGTTTGCCTCAAAAGGAATTGAGAAAGTTACGCCACAGCGAGCAGTTGTCGAGCAGTTGTTCTCATGTACATTGCCAAAGCAGTACTTTTTAGTAGGACCAGTGTGTTATTTTCATGTGATGTGAGTAAAGACTGAGCATTGGAGACTGCTCTGTAAGTGTTCTCTCATATAATCAGATAGAAATAAACAAAAATATTAACCTGGTCTAGGTCTATTTTGTTTACTTTAAAAATAAGTCGAGTTACAAATGAATAGATAACTTAAACCTCATCTTATATCATGTAATTCTAGTAGTAGTTACTCAAAATTTCCATTGCATTCAAGGAAAAAAAGTCCTCTGCCCCACCACCGATAGTTAATTCTGTGGCGATGCTTCACTGTGACTGTGTGTCACAGTCATTTTTATATATTATAAATTAACACTGGTCACTGCTTACTTGGGATTTAACAAGCAGGCTCAGCAAGAAGTGTTTAATTAAAATTAACTATAACCCTACCTGAAGCCAAAGAAGGAAACTGCAGTTTTACTTATGAAAGTAAACTCTGGAAAACCAGCCCAGAGCCAGTAAGAGGGTTTCAGGTTCTAAGGAACAACTTGGGAACTGTGCATGACAAAGGTCTCATCGGATGCTGATTCTTCATTCCAGCAGTCCACATCCTGTCCAATTTCCTAAGCATAACACTTCTGCAGTGTAAATAACCTCAGTAACAGTTAGAGTTGTATGTACAGAAATCCTGATTGTGTGTTGTTCTTCAGCCACCCTCATACATTCCCGGTTCTTTTACTGCACACAAATGGAATCCTCCAAGCTACCTCCTGACTGCCATTACCAAGACACTATAAATACTGTTAATACACAAAGTGGTGTTTTTTTAAATCACCAGCACACCTGCAAATATCTGAGTGACAGGGTAAGTCTTCAGAAGAGGGATTCCAGAACTCCACATTACATACAACTGCACTGGTTCACTATGTCCAAATGCTTGTGTCATGAGTAATCAGGAAGTTGGGTTTTTTAATTATAAAACTATGCAGCATCCATGTGCCATCATGTACCAAACTATCTGGGGGCAGCATTACAGCTGATGCAAAGCAGTATCACGAAGACACACAGAAGTAAATTAAATGGAAATACTGGGAATTATATGTAATAATCCATATTGTTAAAAAAATCTATAAGACATTGTATACTTGCAGGAAAACAAGGAAGTTGAAAATATCGGCATATACCTGGGCTATGCTCAGGGAATTAACACTTCTACATGTCACATTCCACATGAAAATCTTAAAAATCCAACTTACTTCCATATAACACAGATTGGAACTAAAAGTCTCAGACACTAGTGATGAGTCTTATTTTGCTTTAGAAAATGTTACACGTTATACAATGAACACTGAGGATGACTCCTTAGTAAATAAACAGGAAGTCTACAATTTTTCTTCTATAATAAATCAAATACTGTGTTACTGAAGAGTTACTAGAAGGCCATGAGCTGTGAAATACTATAAAACTTATTTAAAATAAGAGAATGCCATCTTATTTGAGATGACTAACATATACTTAACTATAAAATTCCAGAAAGCTGCTCCACCTGTCTTTAGAGAGCTTTCGATAAGAAAGAAAAAATACACTTACCATGGTAATTATTTCTGTTAAAAGAAAATACAGACAAGCATGATCAAACAGCAAATGATAATGTGATCAGTGAAACTATTTGGAAAATAAGTACTGCTTATAGAGAAAAAGTCAACACATGGTCTTATTCCGGTTCAGATAATATATAAACCCAGACAATATAAACAGCTCTGCTCCACCTGATTTCTCTGCATCTCCAAAAGGGAGATGTTTTATGCTTGGAAAACATTCTGTGGAAACCTCCAGTAGACACACAGACATACCAACTTCTTTGCTATCCTCGTCCCCAGCCTTATCGCCACTTGGGAGCCAGAGCTATGTTATGCTGACTGTATTATGAACAGCTTTTGTATCATTAGACACACATTCAGTATTCCTCATGGAACCTAGAACGTTTGCTTGTTTAATTAATCGATGTAAAAGGACTGCAGGTAGGAAACACCTTCTCTCCGGATACTTCCTGCTCTAGCCAGCAATGCCTGGTGTTGGATACTGCTGCATGTGCATGTGCAGACACATTCCGAACCCTCAGTACCAAAACACACACACACAAGAGCCCAGAGAGGGCACAGTGAACCCTTTGGATGCCCAAGGCAGGAAGCCCTGGTTGTTCTTTTGTGGCTGGCAGGCAGCTCGTCTGCTCCAGGGACTCACCCCCAAGGAATCCTGCTTCTCTTCTGTAGAGCTCAAACATGCATATCCACACCTTGAAAGGGTGGTTTTAAAAACATGGAGGTTGACGATATTTTTATTGCCTTTTTTTTTTTTTTTACACAAAACACAGCAACTCTAAAAAGCATTTTAAGAATGAGACCACTTGCACAAGTATCTCAGTTACCGAAGGCGTTCAAGATTCTCAAGTTCCCGAACGCCACCATTGCCGAGAGCACCAGCAGGGACCCCCATGTGCCACACAATCCACAGCAGCCTTCAGTCACACGTGTACAGCAATAAAAACAGAGAAAATATTAAATTCCTTTGGGACAAACATTTCACTCTCCCTGAGTTTGTTTCTGTCTTCACATTCAATCAACTGCTCAAAACCCGAAAACAGTACAACCCCCAGATATACACACCACGCATCCAGATTGCTTGGGGAAACGCTGCCAACAGAGACACTTGAAACACCAACACCCGTGCCTTCATTTTGTTCCAGCTCTCAAATATTTATATTATAATGACATACTTCAACAAAGTATTTTTTTAAAATGTCATATCAGCCGAAGAGAAACAACAACTCATTTGGAGTTTTGGTAACTGGTTGAGAGCACCTCCCAGGTATAAAAGAACATTTACTTCTGTCCCCACTAACAAAGGATGCATTCCCATCATCTTCATTTTGCACAAGCAGTTTCTGGCTGGGTTTATAACCCTGAAGTCTGAAAAAAGCTGGGGACTTCAGTAAAAAGTGCTTATTAACTCACCTAATACACCCGAGCTGTTTAGAACAACAGTTTGATTAATCAAACAGAGCTGGCTTCAGTTTACACCATTGTTCCCTGAGCTTGGATTTCACTGCATTTGAAGCAAAAATATAGTTGATTGATTGATAGGAAAGATCCCACATCTGCGATCGAGTCAGATTAAATGTTTTTGCAACCAGCTCATATTCTTGTGATAGTTCGGTTGCAAAGACGCCTTTATCATCAGTCTGGAGTTACATTGAAAGAAAAGGAAAAAAAGGTTAAATTAGTTCCTCTACATCAAAAAAGTCTTTTTCTATACACACAAACCAGTTTTATCTTCCTGTCTCACATTTTATTTCATGCTTCCTTCTTCTATGCATAATTATTTCATATTTGCCCTATTTTCACTCAAAATAAATTAACTATTCATACACATAAGAAAACTTCTTAAAATGATGGCATAATTTATCAAGAAAATAGGATTCCCTACTAAAATCACTAGAAATATGGCTATCAAATGCTGCATACATTCAAGCTACGTGCAGGTCTCCTTATTCCTCTTTTCCCTTTCCTTAGATCTGGGAATTAGAGCATACTCTGTGTTCCGCACCTTCAGGGAAGAAACTATCTGACCTTTTAGACAATAAAGGATTGAGGCTTATTTTAATAATAAGCACAATGCTATTATATTTATATACACACACTTGGACAATGCTACAGATTATGGGGGTTCAACCAACAGGATGACAGTGAAATCCTGCCAATGGCAGCACAAGTACTTGGCAACTCAGTGTTTGAGGACCTTAACGAGCTGTCAAGAGAACACAAGAACTCTGACCCAACACAATGAAACCCTGGTAACACACAAGTGTTATGTGCAAGCATTGGACCATGTATTTTAAGAGAAACCTGCCAGTATGCAAACAGCTATGAAGGTCATTGCAGGTATAGCTGATCACCTTATCCACGCAGAAAAAAAGACCTGGCTTTACAACACAACCAAGAGAAGTACTATCAATTCCTGTTTGTATTACAAGCATTTCTCAAACTGAACACTCTGACTTCCTGAAAGTGAATGATTTGCTACAAGGTCAAGAAACTGTAAGTCAGTTCTGATCCATAAAAGGAGAAATGCTTCTCCAACTTCACATTAGTTTGGCTCTTTGCCTAAATACATGGTTAAAATCAAAAAACTTACACAGAGCACTGCAGGATGGCCCATGCTGTACCAGTATCCAAAATGGTGTTTGTCACAGGAAGGCACCGTCTGAGATTTTATGTTCGATGTCATGCAAAGTTCTACAGAAAAAAAAAGAAGAAATTAGGATATATATCAAAATGACAGACGTGTTTTTGACACGTTAATTGACTTATTTCTGTTCCTGAATAAAAATTAAAATTGGCTGCTGTTGTTTCCTCTATTTTCTAATTGTTTCTTTGGTAACTTCTTCTGAGGAAAGTTTGGTAATCAATTTCTAGAGGGTACAAAAGTTCGGGAGCTTGCAAACCAGATACAGAATCACCACAGTCTTGCGCAATAAGTTATAATTTAGTCTTGTTTTCATCATCAGACATCAATTGTCTGCTGCCACAAACACATCAAAAATCCCCAAAGCATTATGAGTGTACCTTGATGTGCCATTCTCACTGCCATGTTTGCCTAAGCCACGCCTGGTCCAAGACAAACTGGAGTCACTAGATCAGCAGTCTTTATGCCATTCTGAAATCTAGAGATCGAGCCATTGGTAATATTTTTTTCCTTACCTATAGGTATCCGGTTCTGTTGAACAATTGACACTAACTCTTCTGAACCTGCTGCTGTGGAGTTGAGAAATGTTCCATGTCCAATTCTGTCAGGAGGCAGGCCCAGGAGAATTTTGGTCTCCTCTTCTTGATTTGGAATCTGGAGGGGAAATATTTTACATTCTGTCAAGGCAGTGTAAAGCAGCATATTAAATAATTACGATGGACTTCAAGTTCTTTTTTTTTACAGCATCTCTTACCCAAAAGAAAGTGTCAGTGAAATAGGAACAAGTATACATAGGCCTGTGACATCCTATATCTTGTTTAATTTTCTGACAAAATAAAACTATCTTCAGTACTTATCAGATTTGTCAGAGTAAGCTCCAGTCACCACTTCAGCAGATTGTATGGCAAAGCCCTACTCTCCACTAATACAAGCAAAGCTAACAGAGCTCGCTACTCATGAAACTGCAGATTTCACTAGACAAGATTTACAGTAAAATACCAGGAAGGAAACAGTGGATCTCTTAGAATGTTACTAATTTCAATTTCACACCTAATCCCCCAGCACAGCACAGGAAGCAGTAATTTGACTGCTCTGACTCATAACAGATTGTTGAAGATTTCTCCTTGTTTTCCTCTTCCTTGTCAAAGGCCTGAGAAGTTCAAAACGCACAGAAGGTGATTTTAGTTTCATCAAGCTTTTCCTGAAGTGGGAATTACAGACAGGCACCAAAATAAGGAAAACTTTTACCTCAGAAAGATGCAATGCCAGCTTTAGACCTGCTTTTTTTGCTTCTGAGAGTGGCTCAAAAAAGTCTTGACCATGTCCTGCCTGGAAGACAGAAACACATCACCATTCTAGAGCTTATTTGACAAAACCATTGCCATAATTGAGAAACTATCAAAAAACTTCATTCAAATACAGTTACATTGAATATCTCTCTTTTCCCATTACTCCACTTGGGATGAATGCAGCAAGTCACACAGCCTTCTGCCAACTTAGACATATGAGGCAAACATCAGTAGCTCAGATAATGCCCAAGACTGACAAGCCAATTGTCTTATTTTGATACCTCTTATATAGCTGCTCCCACCCAGAGTTATTCCACGGCTGTCCTCGAACATTTTTGCTTTCTTAATATGCAGAAAGTGTTTGGTGCAGCTAAGCAAAATTGAAACTAGTGTCAACTTGCCTCCACGCAGTCAGTCTGACTGGGACAACTCAGTTACAGACACATACCAGATAAACACTGCTTTTCAGTGGCTCTTTTCTCACAGTCACATATTAAACTATCGTTTTTTTGTTAGAGTATTTGCCCCTTACAGCAACAGCAGTTAACCTGGTAGCAAGACGACAGGCGATCCATTCCAACTAGCAACAACATCAGGTAAAAACTTGAAGGAACAAAGCATGGTTGAAACTGCTTGCTCTTATGCCACAATACATGTTTATCTTCAAGAACAGACCAAAATGAACAAAAAACTTACAGTGGGATCACCACTGAAGTCAAGTCCTACTACCACCCCATCACTGGAAAGCAGGAACTCTTCAGCAAGCTTAACAGTCTGCTTAGCAACTGCTGGGCCATGTCTTCTGTTTATTGCTATTAACAATCTGGGATAGAAATGCATATTAAATTATATACAAGTTGTAATATCAGGAGCTAAACAGATCTGACACCAACAAAAATGGCACTTCACATCCTTCACGGTTGAGTAGAAAGGCTATTTGTATAGAAAACAACTCAAAGGAATGAAGGTACCAAAGTGCAGAGGGACATAAATAGATAAATAGGTTGGCCTGTGACACGCCATAGCACACATGAAGGATGAGAATTCTTCAGCTTCCACAAAAAATTCTGGTAAGGGTTGCTGCTGAGAGTCTAAGAGACAGGTGAGCAGACCACCTCCAAGCAGCCACTGACACCTTCTGAAACTTCTCTGCTGGCCAGGACCAGCTCTCCTTTACAGCAAGTTGCTTATACAGCTAATCGAGCAAAATCTTTACAATGAATCTAGGCTATGAGAAAGGAACCTTTAATGCAAATTCCATAAAAAAACCCCTGATTTTCCTGAAAATGTTGCAGAGAAATGGACAGGCTTAAAGCTGAGAAGTTTTACATCCAGTTTCCTTCTCTAGCAGTAAAAAAGATAAAAATTCAGGTTCCCATATGTATTACCTGCTTCCATCCCATGCAATCTAGTTTAAAACCAATTTTCTTTCTGACACTGATGGCTTTTAAACCTCTCTGCAAACATGACCAAGCATCAGACTACATAGAACCTTGTAAAAGAGGCACTCCACATGGTTTATTTACCTTACATCTATATCCAAGCCTTCCTCTTGACACTGCTTTATACCCTCGAGTACAGTTTCAACATACATCCTTTTGGTCATACCTACAAACATACACACACACACTTAGAACAAACATTTTAATTAATTTCATTAAACTGCAGACTCAGCTCTCTAGCGTCCCAAGTTTCATTTTGCACCTTTGATTTTACTCCATAGTCTTCTAATCCATATAATTCTAACTCTAGCTGTAAACATAGCTTTACTATGAAGCATGCATTTGAACTAAACCTCCTCCTAAGCATCTGGAAAATTCAAAACAACTTTGTGTGAACCAGAGAGTCACAAGAGGACTTCTCTTTTTGTTTCTATTAAACTGTATCTGAAAGAAAGCAAAAAATGAAGTCATAAAAATAAAATGGATCAGCTCTTAAACATAACTAGCAGACTCAGATGTCATAATCAAGCAAACAACCCGAACTCTTATAACCAACACATTTTTGTCCTCAAAAACCTAATGGTAATGTAATATGCTTTTACGTGGTTAAATCTTTGGTTTCATATTTAAAATATATACTTTTTTATTGACTCAACTAAATTTGACTTTACTAATTATTAACATAGTCTTGAACTAAGTTTTATAAGGCATCAAGCTTACAAATTGAAAACCAGAATAGACTGTACCTGTGGACTTTTCTTCTCTTGGAGTGCTCCTCAATTCCAAATACTTGACACCATCATCAGCAAATTCTTTAATGACATCTTTAGTTATCTGATTAAGTAACAGTGTATTCAACATCACAAAAGTAATGCTTATAATTGGTTATATTTCCCTTTAGAACTAAAAGACCCACTTATTGTTTGCTGTGAAACACTTGCGACATTTTCAGTCCCTGATGTGTTTTTCGTACTGTCCATTTCTGGGAATCCCACCCCACAGAGGGCACGTTCTACTCCCTCAGGGATACTGAGGACAGACAGGACAAACGAGAATTTCCTGCTCTGAACAGGAGACCCCCTCAGCGCAGTCTGGGGCACAGTCACAACCCCCTGCACAGCTCTGCACCTCTGTGTTTAACAGGCTGGCTGTCAGCCCTTCACGGGGGAGAGAAGAAGACAGCACAACGCTGCCTGCTCCCTGCCTGCTGGAACTACACAGCAGCTCTCCTCGACAGCTTTGGGTCCTGAGGTGAACAAAGGGCAGTTCTAGTTCTGTTGTTTTGGTATGTAATGAACCAAAGGAATGGGAATCTACAGTAAATCACAACTCTGGTAACAAGGAACAGACGTGATGTTTTTAAGGCATTATTAGTCCAAGCACCTGAGTGGTTGTAATGATCACCATATTGAAAGTCCATTGCTTTAAGAAAAATTAAGTGTAAAAGTCATATGAAATCCTGACTTTCTAAATTAGTTTTACAATAATTTTTCTGACCTCCAATTGATGTTGTGACTTGGAACCCAACGCTCTTAAATCCAACTGTGTGTACTGTTTGCTTTTTCCAAATGAACTTTTATTTAACCTACCAGTAAAATATCTTCAGTCCTAGTGGTAACCTGATAGATGATCTGAAACATCTGAAAACATCTAAAATAAAAAGTTAAACGAACAAACATTAATGAGTATTCAGGAAAAAAAAATCTACACCCTGAAAACACGTATTCAGTAGGTCAATTAACCAGCCTGCAGCTTGAAATAAAAAGACCATCTGAACAGCACTTTCTGATTTTAGATGCTAACAAAGCATTTGCAACAGAAGTTGTTGTTATTATTATTACCACAAAGCTTTTTGAAGCACAAAGGAAAACACGAAGTTTCCAAAAAAAGGAAACTCTGTGAGTCAATTTTCTCTGAAAAGCATATGCTGTAAGTAAAAAATTTCAATCCTTTAAAGACAGAATTAATTACATGAGGTTTCCTATTAGTCTGCAAGCACCGAAGAAGTTATTCTGTAGATACAAGTATCAAAAATATCTAACAATGCAGAAAATAAATTTCAAGTTTCATGGTATCAATCAGCGTATTTCTTTGTTTTCGACTTAAAAAACTCTCAGTAAATCACATACATATGCATACTCACTCCTCTAATGTTCTTTTCTTTCCTTTGTCAATCACAGTCATTCCATTCTGGATCTGAAGGTTTGGCTTCTGAGCCATGAGTTTCTTCATGGTGGCAGAACTGATACAGCCGTTTAAGTGAGCATGCAGTTCCTAGAGTAAAAAAAGACCTATGAACTTCATCCCCCTGTACACATTCCTCTCACCAGGAAAAGAAAAACAGGAGAAATATTTCTTCATGCCTTTCACCGGAAAACATACTGAAATTGTAACTCCAGCTAAGCACCAGGAGCTGTGGCTGCTTACTGCTTCAGGAAACCGAGCCAGATCCACAGTGCTGCGACTACCTTACATTTTTCACAGACTTACAATTGAAACGCCTAACAGAATTCCGTCAGACCTTAAAAATACACTCTGAAACCCGACTTTCTGAAGAGGAGCACGGGAATACGAGGCTGGTGTTTGTCTGAAGCGGGTCTGACGGTGCACCTGTGCAGGCTGTGCCCCGCAGGACGTGCCATGGGCTGTTGTGCCAGCGCGGCACGGCAGCCCCGATAAATCCGCACGCAGCCGCGGGCAAGGCTTGCACAGATACGCCTTAAGTAAGGCACACCCTCGGGACATGTCAAAAAAACCCGTTATCTGAGCCAGACTCTTTAGACCAGACCGGAGGGAAGAGGACAAAAAGATAAAACGAAGATCAGGCACACCTGATCTAGGTGGAATTAGATTAGCCGCTGAGGTCAGTAAACAAGCCGGGCAGGGCACAAACACACTTTCCTGGGGGGTGAAGGGCCTCGGAAAACGCGCGTTGGGGGAAAATTCCCAACCCAGCAGCAGCAAGGGTCTGTGTGAGTGTCTGTGTGTGTGTCTGTGTGCCCGTCCGCCCTCCTGCAGCGCGGGTGCTGTGCCAGCCCCGGCCCCGCAGCCCCGCGCCCGCCCGAGCCCGGGCCCGCCGCAGGGAGGGTCCCGGACCGACCGCCCCCGCCGCCGCTCAC
>VZRE01005324.1:0-70074 GCA_013396775.1 Cephalopterus ornatus | reverse complement strand
GGGCAGCGCGGGGCCGCCGCCGCCGCTCCGCGCCCTCCCAGCCGCCAAACGCGGCCGGAGCGAGGCGAGGTCGCGGCAAACGCCGTTCGTATTTAATGCCATCAAAAAGCTTCGAGTCGCAGTTTATTCGAGCGATACGACCGGCAGCCCGGCTGTGCCGCAGCAGCGGCAGCTTCAGCGCCGTGCGCGCACCGCCGGGGGGTTACCGCTACTCCACAAAGTTATTCTCCTGTAATGGCACTAGTCCGCTACATTATCATGTCCCCCAGTCCCACGTGGGTAAATCGATTAATATTGCCAACCCCTTTTTAAAGCAATTTGGCAAGCTTTTGCGAGCACAAGAATAGGAATTGTAACTTTTCACTGATATGCAGGTCAAACCCAACCAAAACAAAGAATGATTTAAAAAAAAAAATCTATTTCAATTATTTCATGTTTAGCTTTTAGTGTTCCTGCAATCTAATTCTAAATTCCCCACAATTTTAAGTCAGGTCCGTAGGCAGATATTAGCTCTTGCTATGTCCTAAAACAAGAGATGAATATAATTAACATAATAAACACAGTGATCTACATAATACCAGCATAACTCAGGCAAATAAAGAATCCTCCCACAAATACAGAAAAAAAATTACTGGCATATTTAGAAAAGTTAGCTTTAAAATTAAATTTAAGCATAAAAATATGAAGTAAAAATTCAATATTCAAGTTAGTTTGCATCCCTTTTGGGGCCTGACAGATGCCAAGTTCAAGCACAGTGCAGAATTTGGTTAGCTGTTCAATTTTTTCATAGAAAAATAACATGTCCATAGAAGAAATGAAATTAATTTCAAATTACTCAGTGATCCACTCTTTTATTTCACCTTAGTTAAAGGCAAACCAAGTACAGATACTGTACATTAAAATGTATGCACATAGAACAAACAGTTGTTCTTAATTCTACCTTAAAGGCTCAAATCTCCACCTTCTTTTTTTATTTAGAGCCCTCCCCAGGCAATGACTCCTGTCTGAAATACACTGCACCCACATTTAAATATAAAGAGAACCATCTGCAGGTCCCACATAGCCAACACCTATGAGCAGCACATCGATTAGTGTCCATATTCCAAGTCCTCCAAAGCTGAAGAGTTTCCCCAGACCTTCACGCCACTGGCCCAAATAGAAACGATCAGCACCAAATCCACCAAGGGTGATGCTAAAAGAATAAAAATATGATTCATTATTATTATTTTTAGAGGAGCTCAGCTTAGGCATCCACACACACTGACATACCTACAAGCCAATGATTTTTTTGCTTTACATCATTCAAGAAACTACGTATTTTTTGTAGAAAAAGAACACTTATTAAATAGGAAAAGCTCTGAATGAAATACTACTATTTCTGTGCTAATTAAGACTATCCAGAGACTTCAGGTTTTCATTCATGACAAGCAAGAAACCCAAAACTCCCAAATTCATAAATGTGTCTTGACTCTTCTATACTAGCAAAAGGTAAAAACCTGCAAATAAACAAGCAATAGAAAATTCCCAAATGCTACACTCAGACCCACACAGGAGCCAGACTACAGTACGTTTCTCCAGCTGATGGCAGCGAGAACAACTCTTGCTCTAAAGGGAAGTAAGTCAGATCATTTCCTTAATCACGGAACTACTGTATCTTTGGCTCCAGGAACAGTGTCCCTACCCAATTTATCATATTAACCACTTCCGAAATATTAACATTTAGTGAAAAAGGCCTCACCACCAAAAGAACTTCAGTTACTTTCAAACTGCTACTGTGGTGCTCTAATGACTTATTCCAAAAATAACCTTTATTGTTTGTTTCAGTATTGCTTCCCAGGATTGGAAATGCAAGAATCTTGGTTTTGAGGCATATCTAGCTGTAAGAGCTGGGAATGAACCCATAACAAATGTATACAGACTACAGCCAGCTCAGTGATACCGATCAAATTCAGAAACAGCTGCATTCACTCCAAATGCCAAGTAGTAATGTGAGCAATTTCCTGCCCTAATTGTCTAAAAACATAGAAAAACACGTAGGAAAAATCTAAAAATCTGCAGATATCACCAAATAAAAGCCAACATGTCCTCTCTACTCAGAAAATTGATCGCTCTGTAAAGCTTAAGAATCATCGGCATTAACTCTGAAGGAAGCACATTTAAAGCAGAAATAGGGTAACTGTTTTCTCTCCAGCTCGGTTTGCTGAAGAGAGCCAGGACTGCTGCATGTGAAACCTTCAGGCATGATATGCCCCACATTCCAAGCTATTCCAAGACTCTCTGAAATATTGGTTATTCAGTGCACTGTTAAAAAAATACCAAGCAGAAAACCACACAAATTGAAGATTTTATAGACAACTAATCTATTTTAGCTTGACATTATCTAACAGTTCTTGTGTACCTTAGTGCCAAGGCAGTAGACCACTTATAACCTCCAGTCCAGTTGCAATAGAGCATCTTAGGAAAGACACGGTTACCTAAACGTTAGAAAACATAAAAACCTTAATATCATAAACAAAGACCATATAATGAGTAAGAAAATGACAAGTAAGAAGACATTGTATTTCTCCAACAGGAGTCTAAAAGGGTTGACACTAACCGACAACTGTCAACATAATATAAACCCTACAGTTCCCAGTTCCATCAATCTTTGTCCCTTCATCAGAAAAGTCAGTGAACATATAGGGAAAAAAATTGAACTACTTGGGTGGAACCAGCAAAAATTTTTTTAATTACTGTATTGAGACATTTGATGTCAATTCTATCAGTGGTGTCTAAATAAGTTTAACTCTTACAAGTTGACAAAAATAAAAAGAACTATTTTTTCTTGTGTGACAGTATACAACAGTATAGTGAGACAATGTTTGCAGTTACATGTCACTATTACGCTCGAAAATGAAAACGTAACTATAAAAAAATTCAATAGATTAATCAGGGTGTAGGCTGTTACTGCAATGGACATAAACATTGTATTCACCCATTACAACAACTGTTAAGAAATACTTTAGAAAAAAGCTGCTTTGCAGGATCTGGCTTAGCCCACCCTACCTAGGCAATGAATGTGATCCCGGACTGTACAAGTGGCATTGTATCGTTGTCGTGGGCAGGACACTGTCATGCAGTTTGTGGAGTTGGTACAGACGTAGTCACTTGTGGCAAGCTGCCAGCAAAACTGGCACGTCATGTTAATTGTGAAGTTCTCCTGCTCGTGGTTATTCTCATCCTGTAAAAGGACAGCATTTATCACTTCCATAGTATGGAAAACAAAATCAGTGTGCGGTATCAAAGTACATTTTGGGCAAAATTACCCTGTTTGCTACTTCTTATGTAGTCAAGTATATCAGAAAAATCAATATCAGAAAACCAATAAAGAGTTATTAAAGTCAAGTTTATCATTCCTGAGTCCCCCACTTTAAGGCTACTGCCAAAAGGAGGACTCGTTCTGTCTCACCTGTAAGGTCAGTGTAGCTCTGACAAATATTCAGTCTCCCCCCTCTCAGAATGGTCGGACTGGTTCAACACAATGGCATGGCCAAGTAGTGTAAAGATCCAACACAAGAAACGCCAACCAGGGAAGGGCAAACTTGCCTCTTCAGCAACAGTGTTATCAAACATATCACAGAACTGCAAACCTGCCTACATCAGAACCCGGAAACCAATGTTCTAGATTTTAAAACAAGATGCCACAGTTTAATTACTTAAATTCGAGGTTAAAATAACAAGTTACTTACAACACAATGAACATGTGGCTTGACCTTGCAATCAAAAGTGGCTGGCTTCCCATATATGCAGGAGTAGTTTGTGTTGCATGTCATGCAGTCTGGTGGCAATCTACTGCAAAGGCCGTTGCTGGGACATTTAATCATGTAAGGTGGAATTTCTGTGCTTTCTGAAAGGGGCAATAAGTGAATGAAGAAAACTGAATTAAAAAAGCTAAATAGTCTCAAAAATATATAGCATTTTTTAATATATATACATATATAAACACAGGCACTGACATGGCATAAAGGGCGTTCCTCACTACACACTGAGCAGCGTTCCCAGCCAGGGGAGCCACACAGCGCAAGCAGGGCACCCACCAAGGACTCTCACACGTAAGCTCCACAGAGGACACCATGGCAGCGCTTCAGCAGAGCACCAGAAGAGAGCTTACGTGGATTAGTGCCGCCTCAGCCTGCACGTCTCAGAAGTAATCACTTTAGTACAGCAGCAGGGTGACACGGGTAACCTACTTTTAGTTCAGCTCTAATTAAGGCCACAGCTCACTCGGCCATTTGCTGTTTGCATGTGCACAGAATCACCTCTCAGACTGACTGAAATGCTGTTCTTGCTGGCAGTTCTCATGTACCCCCAGGGAGCTACAGAGCTGTGCTGATGGTGACTAGGGAACAGGAACAAGTTCTTGCAGAATGCTGGAGTCGTTCAAGAACTTCCACCATCCTGACAGGGTATAAATCACATCAGCCACAATGGCAGTTTAACCAGCCATTTTCTAGTTCTTATATGGGCCAATTGTCTAATTAGAAACTAATTGTTATGGCCATTGAAGAGTAATTCATAATGTGTTATATTACAACATCTCTTACCACTGTGAAAGCATATACAGATTTCTAAGACATAATTCAAGAACTTTCAGATTCAAGATACTGAGGAGAGGGACTCACAGACAACAAAGAAAACAAACAACATAATACCATACCTGCTGCTTTAAAATAGGGAGTATTTGTACTTGTTGAAGTTAGGCCTTTTGCCGGTGTAGACTGTGGCTGTGAAAGCTTTGTTGTCATCAAAGATCCCACTAAAAGAAAAAACATGGTGAAAGTGATATTTCTAGAATAAAATTAACCTTCAGCAACAGTCTGATTTCAGCACACTGATATGAAAATACAAGTGGAAAGTGTAAGGAGATTAGAAAACTCTGCTTTCCTGTTCTCTTAACAGTGGGATGTTTATGTTAAACATTAAAATGAGTATTAGAACAGAACCGTTCCTTTTAGACATTTATTTTCATTCAGTCTTATTTTTTGATCCAGGAGAATTAAAAGCACTGCTCAGAAAGCAGATTTTAACAATACCGTTTAGTGAAGCAACGCAGGTAATTCTTTGGCAGCTGGAATAGAACTGGCCGGCAAGGCCGGCGGAATCTGTGCATTAACTGCGCTCTGGTCTGCGAGGGCTCGGGGCTGTGCAGAGCTGCGGTGGGCCACCCCGAGCCCTCACAAGGGAAGGAAGGGTGAACAGGTTTGTCACACCCACCCACCCTGACGGTGCTGAGGAGCCCCAGGCCCTCGCCAGGTAGGTTTTGGGTCACACACGTTCCCGACAAGGCGCACCGCAAAAGGTGCTGTGTAATAGAGCAGCGGAGGAGCCGGCGAGCGGGGCCTGGCCCCGTGTCCTGCCCTAACACCGAGCACCTCAGCCCCAGCCCCGCAGCTCCGGCACGACGACACGCGTCCATGCCCGGAACACCCGGCTCCTTCCCCCAGCCAGGGAAGCGGCAGCGCATCCTCCCCGCACCGCGGCCACGGTCACCTCCGCGGCGGGACCCGCCGGGCGGGCTCAGCCCTGGCCGCGGCCGCTAGGGACCGCCACCCCCAGCCCCGAGGCGGCTCCCCTGCTCGCTCCTCGACCCCCACCACCCGCCCCGCTGCTCACCGCGGCCGGAGAGGACGGAGAGCTGGGACAGGAACAGCGCGGCCCCGCAGAGACCGCGCAGGGCGCGCAGCACCCACAGCGCCGCCATCTTGGCTCCGCCCCGCGGGCCCGCTGGGGGCGGGGCCCTCACGGCCGCCGTGAGGGCGGGAGGCGGCACAGCCCGAGCCCGCCGCCTGCCCCCTCAGCCTGCCGAGCGCTGCTCTCTGCCCGCCGCCCTTCCCTCCGCGTATTTCTGCCTGTAGGGAATTTTACATTATTTTTGTTGGTTTCCGTTTGATCTCATCAGTACGTAAGTACCCCAAAGGCGGGTCCCAAGAGGAAGGTGCCAGACTCTTTCTGGGTGACAGGACAAGGAGCAACGGTCGTGAACTAGAACACAAGAGGTTCTACCTCAACATGAGGAACAACTTATTTATGTTCAGGGCGGCAGAGCACTGGGGCAGCTGTCCAGGGAGGGCGCGGAGTTTCCCTCTCTGGAGGCATTCCAAAGCCATCTGGATGCGTTCCTGTGTCACCTGCTCCAGGTGACCCTGCCTTGGCAGGGGGGTTGGACTGGGGGGTCTCCACGTCCCTTCCAACCCAAACTCTTCTGTGATTCTGTGTAGTTCCCTGACCTCTCTCTTTGCTGCAGGCCACATGAAAACTGAAATGCCAAGAGCCATCAGTAAGCGTGTGCCAAAAAAGTTTGATACTAGCAAAACCTAGAAATTCACTGTAAAAAAGACAAGCCCAGTAGATGAATTCTGCAGTCTGAATACATCACACATGCATCGCATAAGCTCTAGCCCAAACAATTTTATACATAAAATATAGAAACAGAAATAAAAAAATCACGCTCCACACACCATGTTAATTCTGTTAACCAGAACACAAAGCTTTCCCACCACTCATTCCTTCTATTTTTTTTTTCCTTTTCTTCTAAAAGCAGGAGATAAAAAGAGATGCACAAACTCAAACAAATACCAAACTAAACATAGGCCTATTAAACAATAGGCCTATTGAACACAAGTCTGTACAAGTGTCAGGCAGAAGTAAAACACAAGCTTTGCATCTGCATAACATTTATGCACTAAATAGTATTTTCTGCTTTATGGCTGTGGCATTTAAATCACAGTTACAGCTGTATAGCTTAGATAACTGAGCAACACATTTAACACTATCTAAGCCAGTCAACTAGAAAACAGCATATGAAAGTGAAAAGAAATCATGGTAAAAATTGATCTTGCAAAAAAATCCAGTTCAATTGCCTGCAACAGCAACTTTTAAAATAATTTATAAGCATAAACAAAGCAGAAATATGGTCAATTTAAATTCCAACATGCTGTTTTAATATTAGAATTATCCTCTGCTCCTTCTCAGTGTTCTCAATATCCCCAGCGAATGCAACAATAATTACACACAGAAAGGTTTTTCAAAGTTTTTTTCTTTTAGAAAAAAGCCAAATCAGCAGCAAACACAGGAAAAAAATAAAACACTTGACACACAGATATGGGGGGTAATTCAACTGCATTCTCGGCAACCACCTTTACACAACCAGTTATCACACCATGTCCATCAGTGCCTTGTTTCACTGAAAATTCCAAGGACACCAAAGTATTTGTAGTCTGTGAACAGATTCTGAACCAACCAAGCTACTCCTACTACAAAAGTTTTTTGTTACAATCTGGAGCTAGAAAAAAAAAACTAAACCAAACTGCTCCTCAGGCACCAACTGACCGCCAAGCTCTGGATTCTCTAACACAGGTATGCACCTGCCCCGTGAGTGAGGGAGCTCAGCATTCCCACAGCAGCCACTGCCCTTCCCAGCCTCCTGTTCCCTGGGGTTGTGCAGCCCTGATTTACTTCCACAGCAAACCCAACGTATCTTATCAGAGGTGGAGGACTTTTTGAGCAAGCATTCTCCGACTCAGGCAGTTTGGAAACCCATGCGATTGCTAAAGCAGTTGGCAGGTGCATCTGTCCTCTCATGCTTTTCCTGGAGCACCAACATTGCTACACTGGCTTATTTTGTGTATCCATTAACTGAAAATTCTCTCAGGTGAGCATCACTGCTGTGCACAAGAAACATTTCACACAGGCAGCTAATATTTTTTTTTCCCCAACAGCAATGTCAGAATTCTTCTTCTGCATTTGGAATACGTGAACTCTTAAGTTTCTTGAGTTTTTCAATAGCAGAAGATACTGAAAACTCTCCATGAACTTTGTTGTCTCTTGTTCGCACGTTGACAGCATTATTTGCTTTCTCCTTTTCTCCAACCACTGCAAGACACAGCACAAAATATGAAGCTATTTAGATTACAAAATGAGTCTCTAAACAAACTCTATGTCCAACATTAAAACTTAAGTGATATTCAGCAATGTAAGATGCTGCAATTACCTACCTAAAATAAAGTTATACTGAGCCAGCTGTGCATTTCTAATTTTCTTGTTTAATGTGCAACTTTGATCTAGATCCACATCTGACATAAATCCAGCTTCAAAAAATTGGTTGCAAACCTAAAAAAACCAAACCAACACACTGTCGGTATTACTATATATTTTAAAACATACATTTGTACATGGTATAAATTACTGATCTCTCCCAATAATTAATTCATGTATGTGCATAATTTTGCTCTTGTGAATCACTGCAAGGAATTCAGTGGCTTTATCTAAAGAAAACCGAACACACGCTTAAGGGCTTAGCAGGACTACAGTTGGAAGACAACGCAAGGTAACATCCCTATCAAATATGTGCTGCTGTCCTCAAGCAGCTACACTGCTCAGCATCAAAAAGTGTGTCCTCAGTCTGACAAAGTAGAAAAAGCAGAAGGAACAAACCCACTTGTTCTTGTATTAAAAGAAAAGCAGGGGAGAGGGGTAAAACCAACCATGGTCAAAAGTGATGAAGTCAAGAATATACATAGTGGGAAATGGATGAAACTGGCTCTCTCTCCCTACTTTAAGGCTGATAGTAGTGTAACGAAGCATTAGTTGTCATCCAGAATGTTTTTTCCTTTAATAATTATGTCCGTAACAACAGAACTCAAACCATTTAAAGTTACATATCCCTTACTCAGGCTTACACAAGTTTTAGACTGGAAAACGTATCCTGAAAAATGTAGCTCTCCTCCCCAAATACGTCTTCAGAATCATTAAAGCATTCATTCTCTGTTCTAAAACAAGTCCTTGAGGATCCATTAGAATTGCCCTGCTCTCACCTGCTGGGCATACTCTTCCGATGTCGGTCCCACGGGCACCACCATGACCTGCCGTGGGGACAACCAGAGTGGCCTGGAGAGCACGAGGGACACATGGGATAAATATGCACTTGACATCTGCATTCATAACCACAGCCACGTTCCACAATAATAATTTCTTTACTTTATAGAAATCTTTATGCTAGCTATGTTGGATAACATGTTATCTTCGTGTTTTTAAGTTCACATGAAATAGCAAATGGATTGATTCCAGTAAAATGACAAATGCAGAACCTGGACTTTCTGTTCTCTTCCTAGCTGACTTCACATTTTTAAATGGAATTTTTTTCACAAATTTTTCATTTTTATTTTTAACTTTACAGTCAAAAGTGGACAGTCAGAGAGATAAGTGACTGAAACTAAGAATTAACTCTTTCTTAATACTTTAAACACATTCATGAAAAAATATCTTCAGACCTTATTAGAGATAAACCAGTCCATCTTGGAAGTACAAAAAATATTTCACATATTAGGACTAATTTATGTCTGTATACATACAAATAATTGCTTTACATATGTCTGACATCTGCCCAGTACAAAAGTATGATTTTTAAGAAAAACAGGGAACAAAAATAATGCAGGACTTACACATTCAATTACAATTCTTATTTCTGCATTATTCTGCTTTTTTTCTGCAGTCTCATGAAATTGAATTTCTAATAACAAAGTAGTTACAACTCAGACCAGAAAACTGGACTTATTTTCTTGTACTAATTTTGAGAAAATTCTAGGGATATTATTTTTGCTTTATAGTATATGGGACAGCAAGAAGGATCTACACTTTCTACATTGTTAAACACTTCTTAGAAGTCCATTTGTGCTACATACCATTTTCCTCCATAATTTTCTGCTAGAATAGCTATCATCCTCTCCACAGACCCCAAAATAGCTCTGTGAACAATCACTGGCCTTTTCTTATCATCACCATCCTTACTGAAAAAAAAAAAAAGGCAAGTAAAGCTTTTTTAAAAAATGAAATGATCTTAGCTCACACATGTAATCCTACTAAAATTTTTGATTCTACTTTTAACAGAAAGAGAAAATTTAGTTATTTATACTTAGGCAAAATTTACTCTTTTTATTAAAAATGTACTTGAAGTCATCTAGGCTTTTAAAGGAATACTGAATAATCACAGTGAGTTAAAATAATCGTGCCTATAGCCAGTGGCATAGACACTAACTCTTAAATTTGAAAAGACACTTGACTGACTCAGCACCATTTCTGTGCATTTTAATATTTTATGTTCTTCCTCGTTCTCTCTCTTCCACTATGACTTGCTTTTATTTTGTTGCACAGGACCTTACCTGCCCTTTTGAACCTCACCTGTTCATTACTTTGCTTAAATTACAATACTGTGATAAAAAAAAAAAAGCCAACTGTTTGCAACAGTATCATCACCCACTAAAAAGCTATGGCATCTACTGTAGAACATGCAGCAGGACCAAAAAGTAACAAAGATTCTTATTCTGTCTTCCCTAACGATATCTTGACAATATGCAAAAAAAAAACCCCAGAAAATGTGTATTCAAGTTATCATGATACTGTAACTGATGAATCTGCTGAGTGCATAAAAATCTGTCTTTCTAGCTGGAAGCCAAAGTGAGATTTTCACTAAAAACTGTTTGCATTTGGTTTATGTTCAAAGTTAACTGGTTTAGGCCAATAAAATCAAAGAAGTACTTAGTACAAACATAGCAGCTCCTTAAGGCATGTTTGAATTTGTATGGTATGTCTTCCAGGGAGACACTATGAGTAGGCTGAAAGTGAAAACTGACTCAGCTGAGGTTTTTTTAGCATTATGTATGATCAGCTGTCTTCAGAACTGGCAGACAAGACAGCTGATGAGGTTTTCCTGCACTCAGAAGCATTTCAACTGAAGTGAGCTATCATTACATTGAGGAAATATCTTTAGGTTTGTGACTCTCCTTGCCAGCCTAATCATTTGTTAAATGAGCAATACAGCATTAATACATAATGGGAATTACAGATAATGAAAGCATTTATGACTATTCTTAGTCATTATTTCACTTGAAAGAGGAAGCTATTTAGCTTAACCACTCACCCAACATAAGTGAGATTAAATCGAATGGGCAGCTGGAAGTCAAGTTGGATGGTAGCACATTGATGGTACCTCCCAATTGCATCTTTGATTTTAATATCAATCTGTGAAGCAAAATAACACAGTTACTAAATACGGTTTGCCTGCAGTATGTCTGCATTCTTGTCTATCCCGAAGTTATGTTAAAATGCTGAATCACTAACCTTAGGACCATAAAATGCTCCATCTCCTGGATTCAAAAGCCATTGCTCTCCAAATTTATTCAAGCTGTTTTGAAGTTGCTAATCAAAAAAGTGAGAGAGTAATTAAAAAAAGGTACAGCAGGGTCTCTCATTACTGGAAGTCAAAGCATTTGCATTTAAAATTCAAAGGCAGCCAACAGGCTGCACAACCCCTATTGCTCAAGCATTTGTTCATTTATGGTAAGTAGCCTTGTAAGTAGTTCCTTGTACAGTATGTGATTAATCAGAAAACTAAATAGACATTTAACCAGTTTAAAATAAGGGACTAAGTAAGAATCTGGAAGTTCTCATTTTTATACAGTAACTTTATATTTAATGTGATGCTTCTCAACAGGCATTTCCACTAAGGACAATATTTAGGATCTGATGTAAGCAATTCCACTATTCAACACCATGGAACTCAGTTAAATATCTACCTCTGCAAATACAAATATTAAGGTGTTGTTTTGTTTGTTTGCTTTTAAATGAATTACCTTTTCTGCATGATCCCAGATCTCTAACTCTCCAAGATAATTTTCAGGTCTTGTAGAAAGATGTAGTTGAAAAGTAAAACCAAAGACAGCATATACTGACTTCAAGAAATCAAGACAGCCCTCAATTTCTTCTTCAATCTTAAACATAAATCAAAATAATTAGTTAAAAGTTACTTACATAAAAATGTAATTGAAACCACTGAATTCATCATAACCAGAATAAAAGAGTCCATTAAATAAGGAAAAATTAAAACCCACATCCTACAAACCCAAATCTAGGTAATGGGTGAAGAGAGAACTGAGGTGTCGTGGCTTCAAAGCATGGCAAGAAAAGTAGTGTTTTTGTTAAGCCTGGACTTCTGGAGCCAAATTGCACCCAACAGAATGGACAAGAGTACATCAATTTATACATGTAGCTCCACTGAAATCTATGGCATTACTGACAAAATAAAGCATTTGTTCAGCATTACTACAGAAAACAAAACATGGTCAACAGCTTTTTTTATTTGCAGAGGGAGAGGGAAGATGCAAAAAAAGGCTTACTTTTTTGGGATTTAGATGCCCAATGCATCTTTCTAAACGGAAAAATTCCATACAGAAAATCTTATTAAATAATTCACAAACAATAAGATCCCTCAAATAATACTGTTTTCTGCTTTTGATATGAGCTTTTTGTAACTTCAAAGAAAAAAATAAAAATAAAATAACACTGAGTATGGCATTACTATTTGAGAAACTTGCAACAAAGCAGCCAAGTCCAAGAGGCTACTGAGTTCTGTAATATTGCAGAGTTAAGAAATATGGAATATCAAATATCTAAGAAGGAAGCACCTAAACCTACCAAACAAAACCATCAAAAGCACCATTCTGCTACACAGCGACACAATGGAAGAAGCCAGAATTGACATACTTCAGGGATTTCTTCCTGTTTCCTTGTTTACTGTTTGCACTGGGAGAAGAAAGGGTTCTTTTTTTTTTTGACTTGTGGGGGTTTGGGAGATGCTTAGTATTTTGGAGTTGTCCTCTTCTTTTTTACCTGTTCCATTGTGCAAAAGATGTGAGCATCATCCTGTTGGAAGCGCCTTACACGAGTCAAGCCGCTTAAAGTCCCAGAGAGCTCATTTCGGTGCAGAACTCCAAAATCTGCAAGTCTAAGAGGCAATTCCCTCCAGGATCGTGGACGATGGGCAAACATCAAGCTAGAAGGAACATGAAAGAGCCTCCCTTTTATCTTTCTTACAGGAGATTTAAGACAACACAGAAATAAACCAAGATCAATACAGACAGTAATCACATTTTTAAGCATTTATTCATTCAGGTTGTTTGCATCCTAAAAGACAGGCTAACGGAAAAAGTGCTTTACTCAGAACGTACTGCTGAAGACCACCTAGAAAAAAAAACACTGCAAGAGTAAATCAAGACTGGTTCATCTGTACCTTCTTGGTACAGCACATCCGATGCCTATCTCTGCCCAAATTTGTATTCACTAGTGGAACAGACTAGTATCAGCATGCACAAGCCTAGCTCACTTAGGGCAGACTTACTTCTGGGACAGTCAGAGAAGCTCCCTGGCCACAGCCAGCAGCTTAGTAGTCTACTGTGAACATACATGACAACATGTATTAATACTGCATTTATTCTCCTCAGCCCCACAAAGGATAAATGAAGTAAAATAAGAAGTTTTCCAGTTAAGAGTACAAACCAGTGTCCGGGACAGTTCATGGGTTTAAGGGCAAAAGTTTCCTTCTCGATCTCAAAAGAGAACATATTTTCACTGTAGTGCTGCCAGTGTCCTGAAGCTTCCCAGAGCTTACTGTTGAAGATGTTTGGAGACACAACTTCAGTAAAATTACGCCTGTGATATTCCCCCTGCAGAAAAAATTGCACCATTTAAAAGGTTACAGAGCTTTTGACAAGCCAAAGCTCGATTCTTTTAAACTGTGTGGCAATTTACAGAGAGACTAAAGGACTACTGCACGTGTAAGTTTTGCACAACTGGAAAAGCACAGCTTCACTCTGCACTGTTTTCAAAAAAGGTTAGATCTGTATAATCATACTGAAAATCTGGTAAATATTTATATGCATAGATACTTATTTTTCTGTGGGTAGTTCAGTGCTATGAATGTCAATTTAAGACTGACAACTGATACTAAACTTCTTAAGAGTTACATCACCATATACTCACCCGTATGAAATCCATAAGCGTGTTATAGAGAAAAGCACCTCTGGGGAGGAAAAAGCAGCTTCCTGGACTCAAATCATGAAAGAAGAAGAGTTCTTGCTCCTAGGTAAATAAAAAGCAGATTGCTTTAACAACAATTCAGATAGAACTGCAGAACATAACTACCTCACACACATTTGAGACACTGTTCACAAAGATGAAACGTTACAGAAACAAGATGATTTACGCAAGTCTACAAGTTCTCAGCAACACCAGTTAATTGATCTGCAGTTCTTACTCTTAGAAGTTTGTAATAGCACTGAATTCCATTTGATTCTTTGACTATGTAAAAACACATTTCCCCAAAATTCTGCAGTCTTATCTAATATTACCTTTAGTAACCTTAATTGCTTTAGTAAAGCAATTAAGCAGATATCCATAGAGGCATAGAAATAATCAAATACTACAGAAATATTCAAGTCTTAATAAGTCAATAGAAATAAGCATGATTTCTTCCATGAAGACCATTTTTCTACTTTTTTTTTTTATTTTTCTTGTTGTTTTCTGTAAATTTCTCATTATCTCTTCCTCTTCTGAGTTACCTCTGCTTGTGAAGGCCCTCCACAGTCTCTTCTTTCATGTCTGCCAGCGAGCAGCAAGAGGTGAATGCCTCCATCCTCTTGTCCAACAATGCTGACCTTCATTTACACAACAGTTTTTCAAGTAAACGTCTCACTGCTCTCACCTGTACTGCTCATTGTACCTTTACATATCCACAAAGCTTCTTTCTTTTCCCAAATACCCTCCCTATAGCTCCACCCTCTCAACAGAATTAGAGCAAAGGTGTAAACCTTATTTATACCTATAATAAAGAAAGACCAAACCATGTTATTTATGCAATTTTCAAATAAATTATCTCTTCTATGAAAAATACAGTGGTTTAGGTAGAATCCCCAAAGACTCTACATTAAAAGGTTTAAGACGTACTTCCCTAAACCAAGGGACTAAATCCATTAATTTCTTCCCAACATTAGTTTAACATTTTATACAGTGACAAGTTGAGTTTGTAGAACAAAACTTTCAAAATGTAAGCAACCCCAAGAAGCATATAGAACTGGCTCTCATTCAAACTGCCAAAAATGGGGAAAAAAAAACAAACCAAAACTAAAAAACAAGGAAAGAGAATGTATTCTATTATAGAAGTATGAAATAAGCAGACAATAGAACACTGTACCTTTCCAATTTTCCTGTGATCCCGGTTTCTAGCTTCTTCCTGTATTTTTTCCCATTCCTTCATCATTTTGTTATCAGGAAAGGATATTCCATATATTCTCTGCAGAGCTTCCATATCAGATTTTCCTTCCCAATATGTAGAGGAACTCTGATACATAAAACCCAGACTTTAAGGTAATATTACTTAATATCAGGGAAAGGAGGGATAAACGTTAACACATTCATACATTAATTTTTCCCTTGAGAAAAGATTTATATGCAGTCTTTCAGCATTTGTTTATATCACAAAAGACACTTGCAATGCCTTTCAGTCAGCATATTAATACAGATAACAAACAAAAGTGACTGGTCAAGTAATATTTTTATTCTACTTAGGTACCTTGTTTCAACTCACACCATGGCATGTTTTATTATTTCATGTCATAGCAGCTAAAAAAGCAGTACTTGTTTACACTCAAAACGTAATGCAGTGGGGAAACATGAAAGACACAACAAGCCTAACGCTGTTCAGCACTGCCACACGGGCTTAGGATCTGCTCTTCTCTACTGGGCATGCTACAACTGGTTCCACAGCTAATCTAGTCACTACCAGCTACAGTGTTTTTGCAGTACTCTTCAGTCTAAACAAGCATGTTACTACACTAATACTCTGATACAAAAAGATGCTGTTAACTTTCACTGATGTGCTATTGTGAAAGTCAAGAATCAGTAAACCTTGGATGCAGAAGAATGATTAAAGCCTGTAGTTCTACTTGTACAATGGGAGCTGGGAAAGAAATGAAGGACTATTTTCAGAGTAAACAAAGAAAACTATACAAAGAACCCTAGCATAATCAGCTCAGGAGAAAGAAATATATAAATAAATCAACTATACCCTAGTTTATTTCAGATTCAATGCACACTTAATTTAAACTTACCTTAACTATTTTAAGGGCCTTAATTTTTCCAGTGTGTCTGACATGTGGACCCCTGCAGAGATCAATCAGTGGACCACACCTGTATGCCAAGAGAAAGGAAGTGTTCATTTCCAAACACTCCAACATTTTTCTGTACAGTCATTACTGTGACAAGCTCATGCCTGACACGTTCCAACATGGCAGTAAATACAAACATTCAACACGCAGCAAGTTCAGCGAATCTTAAATGCAACTGTGCCTTCTACCTGAGGTGGCACATTCACTCAGAAAATGCTCAGCGCAGTTGATCTATTATCAAGAGCATCATAAAACAGTTACCAATCCATATAGTTCCACATGTGAACTTTATGTTAAAGTTGCCCAGGAGATTTCAAACTGTGCACACCAAACAGAAGAATGGTTTTGCTATTTTCCAACTGCTTGGAATGAGCAACTGAATAAGCAGGTTCCTCATCTCACAGTGAGCTAAGAGTTAGTGTTACCCACTGTGCACCAATCCAATGTCAAGGGTGGTAACTTATTTTAATCAGTTTACTGAAACTGAAGGGAATGAGTAAAAACTGGATTTGCCATTTGCCCACAAACTGAGACCTAATCTGTTCCAGCCAAGATCTCATTTTACATAAGTAGCGATGTTCACAGCAAACTTAAGTCCCAATCACATAAGAATTCAAAAGTTAGAATAAAAAACAGAACAAAAAACCAATTTATTCTCCTCTCAGTTTAAATAAACTAACTATAAAAATACTTCATAATACCTCTGAAGTATATTTCTTTACCTGTATATTGTGGTAGTCGGTGCCTTCACCTTCTCATTAAGGATACGACACTTAAACCTGTTATACTGTGTGTGGAAACATGAAAAGTCAGAAATATCAATAAAATAGATAACAAAATTACCTTTTAAAACTATGTATTAATAATGCAAGTGCATCAGTAATAGACACTTGCAACTTTAAAAAAAAAAAAAAAAAAAGCTAGTATTCAACAGTTCAACATCCTTTCAGAAGAGTTGTAAAATAAGAGGAGAGACAAAAAGATCTCAGTCCCCTGAGGGTGTGTGGAGGATGGTGAGTACCTCCTGAACACCTCAAAATACTTGTGAAAGGCAATTATACAGTACAGTGACTGGCAATATTCACTGCATAAAACAGGGTGCTAAAGCAACAGTCTTTTTTGACCTGTCTCTGCAAGTGAGCCAGAAGGAATTTGTGTATTTATCTGTCACCTCATTGAGCCTGAGGTGTTTTTGTGTAATAAAAATCATTTTTATTAGAGCCTGAAAACATTTTGAACATTTGAGAGGAAACAGAGGGGGAAAAGGATGGTGTTCTTTTTCTTTGTTTTACTAGAGAGGTACAATTCTGATGAGTCAGTCACATGCAGAATTTTTTAAAAAGTTACATTTTAAAAGATCATTGTACCAAAACCACAGCTACTCAAAAGATTTACCTTAAACATCTCTAATAGAGTCTCCTTTTTGACTTCCAGCCTTTCAAAAGCCTGTTTCTCTTTTATGATATTTTTACAGTGGCTCTCTAGCAGTGGGAATTCAGTACTAGACACACCTCTAACAAAAAGACACAGGGGAAAGAAATATAAATTAATTATTTTGATACTCCCATTTTTTTGAATTAACCACTTTCCAGTGGTCTAATTTGAAACCATAAAAATGCGTTGTTGTGATTTGTCACAGTATTTTCTTAGTTTCTTTCAATCAGTTCTATTTTCAGACACTAAACTCAGAAACACAAATAATACCACCACAAACAAACCCACTGCAATCATTTCTAGAATAGTCTTTGACATGATTAAATGTCTGGAAGACCTTCAGGTTGAAGTATACATATGATTTAAGAAAAACAAAAAAAAGGAGGGGAGAAAAGGCTCAACCAGCTGCAAGAGCCTGTTTATCAGCTGATGCAGATTCAGTATTCTCCCTGACTACAGAAAGATAAACAAGGAAAAAACAGAATTGTAAAGCTGTGCACAAGGATTAGAAAAGTAGTAAACACTTATACAAGTGACATGCGTATGTGCCCTCGGTACAAGTGACTTGGTTCCCTTGAAGAATCATGGGAGTTTGGTTTCCATCTCCTTTATGTCCCCAAGAGTTCACAAAGTTTTACCCACTCTACATTTTTTTCACAGCACACTGAACAGCTGCAAGTCTTACAGAGCAGGTGTCTGAACGGTGCTCCTGAATTTAAATACACACACACACTCGACTTATGTGTCTACACAAACTAACCTGTCAGCTTCGAATCATGTCAGAGACACAATTTTACTTTTAACATGCAGAAACTTGACAGAACAAAATAATTCCAGTACTGAGCTTCAATACAGAGTATAAGAGTTCTAAGACACAGAAATTTTACCTGTCTTCAATATACATGTCAAAATAAAATCCATTCTCAATTGGTGGCCCATAGCACAAGCAGCCCCCAAAATATCCTTCCATGGCCTCTCCAAGGATGTGAGCACTTGAATGCCAATAAACCTGCAAATAAAGTCACATGAGCAAGCCAAGGGGTCAATGGCATTGTGAAACTAAAAAGAAAAAAAAACAAACCATAAGTGTATCTGCAGATGGGATACTGACTTGAACCGAGGCTGTTTAAATTTTGAGAGGTAAAACGATTTCCTGTTCTCATTTTGAAGTACTCTAAATGATTGATATAATGGCAGATGTAGCACTAAAGGCCCACCATACTTCAGTCTGATCATGATTACACCTGTGTGCTAGCCCATCAACTTGGTACTTACTGCACCTTGTTCATTTATAAGTTAGTTTCCGGTCAGTCAAAAGTCTATGTAACACTAATCAGACCTAAAACAATGTAGCCAATGAAGCTTCCACCGTTCACATTCAGTTCATCTATTAATAGGTCTGTAAAGTACATTACCTGAAATCTCAGCAGAGGGGAGCCAACAACCCAGTAGATCAATACCAGTCTTATGTTCTAAGTTTCTATTAATTTGGACTAATTCAGAGGCACTGCTACAAGATAAAGCCTTTACACGAAATGCCTCAGGCAAGCTTAATCACATGAATAATTCTTTGACAAAAGTGAAGTCTAATTCTAGTTTTATCAACACAGGTTTCAGACTGAATCCCATTAAAAAAAAAATCTTGGGCGTGTTGCTAAGAATATTCATAGTTTAATTGACTCAGATATGACTACTTAAAGTTTTATTAAACAGTGCCAGTACAAGGAGATGAAGATTTTATTAATGACTCAAATCTAATATCGGACAATTTTTAGAAACTGTAAGACACTCTTACTTTGCTTCCACTGTCTGATCTTCAGAAGCACTGAGTCAAACCACAAAACACATCTTAGAAGACATTAAACTATTTCAAGTTAGCAAACAAATCAAAATGTTCTGTATGATCTCATTTGAGAAATAACCTGTTTATGTAAAAGAGAAGGATGAAAAGAACACTAAGGTTTTATTCACTCTCAGATTATAGGCACTTAGTATCTCATCTTTGCTGAATCATGGGAAATACATTACTTGAACAGTTTTGTGGCTTTTTTTTTTTAATTTCAAGACTTTAAAAGCCTAATGCTGCAATAAATTTTATGTCATTAGCTCTTCTAATCAACCAGAAACCAGAGTGTTTACTCACAGCTTTTGCTTCTTCGTCATCAAAGGTCAGCAGCTCTAGAGTACAATCTCCCTCCAGTGGTCGATCCAGGTCCCACAGTTCACCGTTCACTTTGGCTATGACTGCATTCGAAGCCAACGCTTGACTAAAGAGCCAGAAAAAATGACAAGAGACCAGAAGATTTAGGATCAATTGGTAAAAGGCCTTAGGTTTCTAAACCCTGTGAGATCACACCCACATCTTCTAGCACCTGAAGACCTTAAATTTTTGTTTCTGTGGTGGTCTTAAACACTTTTCCACTTTTAAGGTAAAGAACCTTAAGGTCTTGAGAAGCCTCATTCCACAGTTTTCAGTGCTGAGGATCTGGAGGAAAGACTGCTTCTTACAACAGGTTCCACTGGATCTGTAACTCACAGAACTTCAGATGTCTCTATTAATTCGTAGCACTCTCACTGATTTACTCCTTGAGTGTAAGCAAGCATTATGATCCCAGCACAGAACCTCAAGTATCACTCAGAAGAGTAACTTCAACCACCTCTTTATTCTGCATTAAGCTGACGTTTCAATGCTTTCCAAATAAATTTAAGAGAGTCACCATCCGCCATGACATGTTTTTTTTCACAACAAGGTAAGAGACAAGGGACAGTAACAGTTTTATTACTCCAAAAGTACAACTCCTTGAATCTGCAGGTTACCTAATTCCTACAGCTAATTGATACGGCGTGGTTTTCCAAGATTCCCCTTCAGCCATCGTTCCATCTGTCAGAATAATTTTGATAGATTTGCTCTGGTTGGCTGCTCTGTAAGCTAGCAAAGCATCATGTTCTTTTTTCAGTGCTTCATAAAGCTTCAGTCTGTCTTCTATGAAGCTTGGCACGCACTGTAGCTGTAACAAATAAATTAGATTATATACATACATACTTGTGAGAGAAATAGAATTAAAGGATTCACAGTGTTGGTGCATCCCCAGAGGTCCCAACTTAGACCAGATTTCACTGTACTAGAATTTATACTAAAATGCAGTAAAGCATTTGTAAATAATTATACACAGGATAGTCTCATCCAACTTTCTGACTGTTTTATAGTGGCTTTCCAATTTTCCATGCACTTTCATCATTCTGGGCCTAAGTGGCTTTGTGAGTTTGACCTCAGAAAGCAGCCCAGAATTTGCATTTGGCAGATGTCCTAGAGAAATCTGGATGACTCCAACAAGCCCTCACTTCTGCCAGTCCATTGGAAGCATGAGATTCAAAGTAGATAGTTCTTGTGAAGGTTACTCTAGTTTAACATAAGGTGAGTTATTAAGCTCTACTGTACTATAGCCAGTGTTGCCAACATCCTTTCAGCCATCACGCTGTTTAACTGCTCATGAACCTTCACTCTCTTTAGGTACCACAGAATTACAACTTAATTCCTCAATAACTATAATCCTTTTCTTACACAAAAAGTAGAGATCTCAGAATGTGTAAGTAACCCTACTAACAGAAGATGAACCTCCTAAATAATGTGGGGTTTTTTTTCTCTATGCTATAGAAAGCCTTTTTCCCAAAAGGTGGGATTTCAAAAGACAGCAAAGTACTTCAGATTTGAGCACCCTTTCTGAACCTAGTCAAACAACACTCCTTCTTCTATTATTATGTAGCATAAAATAACCACTTACATCGTTCTGGTGTTGGTTCACAGCTTTATTTTCTTTTTTCTTTTCCTCTTTATTTTGATTCACTGCATCAGTTGGACTTGCAATGCAGACTTTCTGAAAACAGTGATAACACAAAGTAGACACCTGCTATGCCTTTAAGACTTTTCCCAGCAATCACTAAACCAAACCAGACCACCACAATATTGGGCTAAGAAGGCAATTCCAGAGGAATAAGTTACGTCCTTAGCACAAAGCCTTCTCATGACACATCTAAGCTGCTTCTTTTTGATGTTCTGCAGACACAGCAAAACCACTCTCCAAGTAACTTCTTCTCAACGCAATTTCCCCAGTGGCACTACTACAACTGTCACAGGCAAAACCTCCCCAGAGAGACCGTGGAAGCACTGAGCAGTGACAACTTCCAGTGGTGTCACACCTGGCACGGGTTGCTCAGAGAAGCTGCGGGTGCCACATCCATGGAAGTGTTCAAGGCCAGCTCGGTCGGGGCTCTGAGCAACCTGGTCTAGGGGAAGGTGTCGGCAAGCGGTTGGAAGGAGATGATCCCAACCCAACCCATTCTCTGAACGTGTGACACTCGCGCAAAGGCAGGACGGCTGTTCAGTGCTGCGGGCGGACACCGCCACAGGCTCACACCCCCGTGAGCACCGCGACCCCCGCGGGCTGCTGACGGGTCCGTGAGCGCCCCTGTCCCGTCCCTTCCCTCCCCTCCCCGCTGGGGTCCGGAGTCCCCCCTCGCCCCCGGGCTGTACCTCGGCGCCGCCCGGGGGCTCGGCTGGCGCCGCCCGGCCCAGCTCGGCCGCCAAGCTGCGGCGCAGGTGCAGCAGGCGGTNCGCTGCCAGCGCAGCGCGGCTCCTGCGGCTCCTTCAGCCGCCCGACCTCGGCCGCCAGCCAGCGCAGCTCCTTCTCCTGCCGCGACACTCTCAGGGCCGCCGCCTCAGCCCCGGCCGCCGCCATGTTCGCGCCGCCCCGCCCCCGGCCCCGCCCCGCCCGATCCGCCCTNCCGCCCGATCCGCCCTCACACCGCCCGGGCCCGGCCCCGGGGCCTGAGGGGGAGGGACTGTTCCCATCACTCGTTCTCATTCAGTAAATGCTGCTTTGTAGCCCTCGCTGCCGTGGTGTTCATTAATAACGTACCCGCCCGCCCGGCTCCTAGGCCGGTGAGCAATTGGGAAGTGTTGATATCCGCAGAATGGATTAAGTTGGGAAAGACCTCCGAGACCAGCGAGTCCAGCCCCCGACCGAACACCGTCGTGTCAGCCGGACCGTGGCACCGCCTGCCGCGTCCAGTCGTTCCTTAAACACCGCCGGGGACGGTGACTCCGCCACCTCCCTGGGCAGCCCATTCTAGTGTCTAATCACCATTTCTGCATAGAAATTCTTCCTAACGTCCAACCTAAACCTCCCCGGCCACAGCTCAAGACTCTGTCCTCTCATCCTGTCCCTTGTTCCCTGGGAGCAGAGCCCGACCCCCACCTGGCTCCCTCCTGTCAGGGAGTGGCAGAGAGTGAGAAGGTCCCCCCCGAGCCTCCTTTTCTCCAGGCTGAGCCCCCCAAGCTCTCTCAGCTGCTCCTCATGAAGCTTGTGCTCCAGACCCTACACCAGCTTCATTGCCTTTCTCTGGATAGCTCATGTTGGAGTTGCACTTCAGTTTATCTAAAAATGCTCTTTGTAAATATTTTCTCTGTAATGCTCATAAACAAGAGGCTGAATAAACTGAGGCTGCAGTGAAGAAACACATCAATAATTCTCAAAACCCTGATCGTGCCATTTTGCGGAGCACATGAAAAGGAGTTTGTAACAGGGAGGGGAAAAAACACATCGAGTTTGCTTTATGTTCTCAAATACCCAATTTAGCATCTGTGGAGCTTATTTGTTATTAAAAATACAGAAAAGCAACACTATAACAATACCATTTAGATAAATACATGCTTGCAAGGGATTTACATGTAAAATCACCGAAGTCTTGGTCCTTCAAATGATTATCAAATAAAAGAGAATGACAATTACCTCTGCCTTAGAAAGACAGAGACATTGTCAGTGTGGAAAATACAGATAGCTAGTTAGTGTTCCCCTGGCCCTGACAGTCTGTGCTGCATCCCCCTTCATTGTTACTATGAAACAATTTCAGTGTCAAAAAGTGTGGGTCAGATTGCATTCTTATTTGAGCTCGACATCAAATAAACACTGTCAGAGCTTACTTGTAGGGATGCTTCCTCCTTGCCACCATTTCTTATGAAATTAGGTTGTCTGAAATTAAGTAGCATCTTTGCACCAATTGCAGAACTTGGCACAAAGGTAAATAATTTCAAGAGGTTTGAGTTGCCAGGCTTTAGGACTTGGAGCTGAGGAGGATTGCACAACTCCTATTGTGCTGAAATTGTGAGTCTGCCACCCAAAATTGAGTACGGCCAAAGATTCCTCCCAGACAAAGGAACAGAACAGAAAGGTCTTGCTGCCCACGGAGTGCCCATCTTCTGCATATGAGACAACAAAATGCCACCTCTCTCCCCTCCACATCACCTCACACTTCCCTGCATAAAACAGTGGTTGTGTCAGGTTTTCAGTTAAAAGTGTCACCTCTGTCCCCTCTAAGTAATCCCAGATTTTCTGTCAAAAACATGGCCTCTGTCTTCTCTGAGTTCTCAGACTTTCTCTCAGAAAGGCTCTTTTTTTCCTCTCTGAAGTGCCTCTGGATTCACTCTGCAAAAAACGTGATTTTGTTTCATTTCTGTCAAAAAAAGCCACCTCTGCTCCCCCTCCCAATTTGCCTCCGCTTTTCCCTCAGAAACCTTCATTCTGTCCTCTACACATGAACTCAGATTTTGCTCCCTAAAACATCCGCTGAAGAGCTCAGATTTTACCTCAAAACTGTCCCTCCCTTCGCCGCTGGGAGAACCTCGATATTACCGCTCTCGGTCAGGAGGAGTCCCCCGCGAGTCGCCAAACACTTGCAGTGCCTCGCCTTCACCACAGCGGCAATTCCAGCCCCAGCCGAGATCCCGAGCTCGAGGTGTGACAGTGAGAGGGGACAGAAAAAAAACCTCCCAACACCCAGAGCTCTTCCTATTACCTTCGTATCGATCATCTTTCCTTACATTTTCCAGCTCTTTGTTGTTTAATTTATATATTCAAAAGTTTCATTCGTATTCTCAAATCCTATAGATCCGTATTTGGAACTTCTTATATCCTAAAATCCTGTATATAATATAGCAGGCACGGGATTTTATTTTAAAATAATTTTAATATAAATTAATATTATTTGTTTTTATATATATATAAATGAGAAACTTTAAAGGTTTTGGTATTTCACACACTCCCTATGGATTTTCTGGCATTTTTGGGCTCTAACTTCCCTTTTTTGGGGGATCCCACCTGACTCCCTTGATTCCCCACTCGCCTCCTCCTCCACTGCATCACTGCTTTCCCAGTGACATCGGGGTGTCCCAAATGTGATCATCAACCCCCAGGCTCCAATCCCCTCCCTTTTTCTCAACCCCAAAAAAGTGGACAGCAGCACATGTCTTTAGTAATACCATTGGCATATGTACATTCCCCTCCCCCCCCCCAAAAAAAAGGGGGCTCTGCTAGAAAAATAAAGGCAAGGAAGCCCCCCAAAGGGTTGAAGTTCTCCCCAGCTCCTGTCCTTCAGGCAGACCCAATTGCTTTTCTAAGAAAAAAATTTGGAAGCATAAAATCCCATCCAGCAGGCAGGTGCTTCTGAGCCCACACCTCCCAGGTAAGGGATCAGAGGAGAAGCAGCACAGAAGGATCCAAAAGTGCCCAAGGGAGCTTAAAGTTGACTGTGTTTGGTAGGAATATTTGAAAACAAACTGCTCTGCAGCTGTCTCAAGCCTGGAGCTCACAGAAATGAAATGAGCTCCCCCTCACACTTCATTTTATGCCTTCTCTGATCAGGGGAGAATCACATCATGCAGGAGATAAGAGAGAAGATGGTAACACATGTCCAATGCCCTAAAAATTCTCCAAGTGAGCCCAGTTCGGAGCCCCCAAAACATAGCACTGGGTGTCTGCTTGTGAGCCTCAAATCACAGGTCTTGGGCTCAGTTTCAAGCCCCGAAAATGCAGCAATGGATTTCTCCCTGTGACCCCAAAAACTGATCAAGTGGCACCACCCTGCCCACTCCTTTTATAGCCACAGTCCCACCCATTCCCACCCCTCCCTGCTGTCACTCCTCAGACCCCTCCTCACCTCACTCACAATTTTAACATTATAAATCCAAAATCTAATCCAGAGAACCACAAGCTTCCAGTGAAAAGATTTCCACATCCCTGTTATTTTCTCTGTGTCCAGTCCTGGGCATTCAGGGACTAAGGGAGGCACTGGCTGCCTGTGCTGGCACACCACAGCTCCAAGGAAAATCCAAGTGAAGAAACAGAAGAGCTGGGAAGAGGGAAAATCATGGTCCTGGTGGACAGCATTACCCACTTTTCCATCCATTGCCTTTGGAGCACAGGGAACACCAGGCTTTGGCCTGGTCTGGTATTACCTGTCCATGTCTGCAGGGAGATGGGAACTGCAGTGGGAACTCTCCTGTTCCCATGGATGCCTCCCTCCCTACAAGCCCTTGCACTGGACCAGCACGTTTTCTGCCTCCTCTGTCCCACAGAGGGAAATATGGGTGCTGGGCACTACCTGCAGAGAACTCAACTCAGGCTCAGGAGCCAGAGTGCAAAGGGAGCAACAGAGTAGAAGAGGGTGCTGTGAGAGCAGCCTGGTTTTGTGGCTGAGTCACTCACACCGCAGAGGTGGAATATGGCCTGTTTAACTGGGACAGGAAGGGGGCTGTCTCAAGGAAGATTTGCTGTCAGCTTGCTCCACATGTCCATCTGGCTCTTGGGATGCCTAGGAAATAATAACAAGACTATCACGGTTTTCCACACTGTGTGCTCCTGAGACCCAACCACAGAGCTGCAGGACATAGAGACTGGTTTCACCATAGAAACGTCACAACTTCTGGAGTGAGAGTTTGAACTAAATTTGTCAAAGTTAGATAAAAAGATTTCGCCATGTACCCTTCTGGGGGCCTTTTTGGAGTCACCAGTGGTTTAGTCAGCACCTGAGAAATGTTATGGGCCCTGCCCCCTGGGAAGTGGTTAACATGTATTTAAAAGCAAGGGGGAATTTATCTTGAGTAGCCTGATAGAGTCAGTGTGTTTTAACCACAGCATCCTCTCAGCTTGCAGCTGGTGAGGCAGAAGTCGGTGTTGGGTTTTTGTGACTGCCAGTCAACGGCTGGGTGATTTATCAGAACACCCCAGTGTTTCCTGTTGGCCCCTTCCCAGTACTGGTACATGGAAAATCAGCAGCCTGTTTTCTCACCTTTTCTCTTTAGATCTGTCTCTTTTATTGTTATGATCCACAATTTTGAGTCTGACTAATTTGAAAGGGCCATGAATAATTAAAATTCATTTAAGCCCAATAGGGGCAGAGTTCAAAGGTGTCCTGAAATCTTTTAAATGGGCCAAGGAGTCCTTTTTCCCTGTGGAAAGCTCAAGGAAGACAAATTTAATAAAAAGGAAATCTTGACTGTAATGAGTAATTTTGTATTTCTCAGTGGTCACTGGATAGGATAGTGGAATTTCAAAATTTTTCATCCAACTTTCAGAAGAAATGGCACAGTGCAAATCAAGCATAATAAAACTTTATTTTGGTGCATATTGAGGAAACCTAAAATGCAGGTAGCATACACATAAAAAAAAGAGAAAAAATGCTCGAAAAAGAAAATGGTAGTGAAAATGATAATGGAAGTGAAAACACTACACCTGTCTGAAGTGAATTCCTCTAGGTCCAAATGATACCTAGAGCTGCCCTCTGCATTTGATTGCAACTGATTAAATCTTCTAAAAATCTTCTAAAAATTGAAATTATACAGTACACCCCCTGTGCCTGGGATCCCTGAGCAGAAGATCATTACTTCTGTAGGCAACAAAGTTTTATGACCAGAGGTGGTATTTTTAAAGCATGCTAAGTATACAGTTAAATTTTAAGTTTTCAAAACTATCTAAGCAATTTGGATGCATCAGTGCAATGAATCCAGGAGTATGAGAGCTAATTGTTGCTACTCAACAGAGGGATGAGAGAAATAAGAAACACCAGAAATCGTTCTATTAATGATTCCAAGCTAGACAAGAGTTCAGCAGCATTAGCCGTCTAAGAAGAATTCTAGATGGTGTTCACGAAAGAGCACCTTGATGAAGTGAAGAGACTCATAGATCTACAGAAACGGGGGAGTTTGTTGATTCTTCAGATATTTATGGGTAGTAAAGCTGACACACGGTGTTATCCTGTTGTGTGTTCTTTCCTGCTCTTATTCAGCCCGTTGCTGTCTCTGAAAGAGCAAACAATGTTTGTTTTAAATTCTTATTCACATTCAATGCAGTGGTGCTGAGTTCCTGTTAGTCTGCAATGGAGTGGCCAAATACTTTTTGGCCATTTGGCTACCTGATCTTTATAATTTTCCTTCCTTCTTTTCCTGCCCCTCTTTTTGCCTTTGATGGCTTTTGAGATTCTCCCTTTATATTCTTTCTCATTTGGACATTCATCCAGACTTTGTGCTTTGCCACTTGAAACAACCTTCAGATTTCTAATAGAACCTGAGATGCTCTGGATTAGCCTGATTTGGGGATAAGGTGCAATTTGGAGGATAAATTAACTTATCCAGTGGAAACAGGAACAGCTGAACTTATGTCACTTCTTGTGGAGTTACAAAAGGATGCAAATGGCCATTCTTTGATCTTGCTTCCCGTGTTCCCAGGGACTGAATGATGTGTTTCCTACCTCAGAAGAGGAACAGCTTGATACTCATGAGTGCACTGAAGATGATGCCTTTTGCCAGCAGGACTCTCAAACCCAAAACAGTCATAAAGAGCGTGTTCGTTTTCTCCATTTTGACATTTGCTTTAAAAAGAAGAAGAGGGAAGAAAGTGTCATCTTGATATTATCTTCACCCTGCCCCACTTACCTCCAAAAAAGAAGAAAAATCCACACATCATAGCTGGATGAGGGATACAGGAACTAAGGAAAATATGAGAGAGGAATGTAGCAAGTGCAGGGAAGAGAGGAGAATGGACTTCCCATTGCTGTTTTTCCCCATGGAAATTTGTCAGCTATCTAGTCTGTTAACCTGAAGGAACAGGTTATTCCTCAGTAAGTATTTCCAATTCTGACATTTCTGCACCAGAGAAAGCAATTGTTCATGTTTTGATATTGAGTCTGCAGAAAGTGCAGCTTATTTCTTAATAAGTATCTCCAATTCAGACATTTCTGTACCAAAGGCAGTGCACGTTCCTGCATTGTTACTCAATCCTCAATAAGCTGTACTCAGGTGTTCCTTTAGGCAACTCACCTCTTTTAAAAGCATCTGTAATGCTGCAATCATTAACTGTTCCAAATTCTTCAGTTTTCTCTTCTGTCAAATGATAGAGAGACACTATAAATTGTATCCAAACTACACAAAATAGAATTACACAAAACATACCTACGTCTCTTTTCCCAGCAGTAGTCAAGCAGTATTGGAGAATCAGATAGCAAGTCATTAATTAATTATTAACTTGAAGAGAAAAATTAGCTTTCTATATGTGATTGCAGAAAAACCTGCCTCAGGATTATTGAGTTTTACTTGTCTCTCCCTTTTGAAGGAAAACAACAATTTAAAAAGTAATCAAAAGGTAACCAAAATATCTGGGGAACAATCATATGTCCTTTTATATTTCGTGTTTTCAAAGAAGTTATTTCAAGCTTTCTTCTAGCAGGCACGTGTACCCATGTCCCTTCCACTATTTTGTCTTAGATAAACTTAGACTCACAATATTACAGGGTTGTTTATATTCTTTTTTGGGATGGGAAAAGTTTAGATTGGTTTAGTTGTTCGTTGTGCTTTAACAGTTGAATTAATGTCACAAATGCTATTTGCTTTTAAATGTCTTGTCTTCACCTAACTAAGTGCCTAAATATCCTTCTGACTGCACTTTTCCTTGCTAGATCCTCAGAGTGCAGGAAAAAGTCATGGAAGATGCACCTTCCAGAGTTAGGTGGCATTCAGACAACAGCACTGTACCTGGCAGAACTGTGCTGGCTTTGCTCCTGTTCCCTCTGTGCGTAGCTTTGCAGGTCACCTCTGCATCTGGCTCCACTCCAGCGACCTTCATGGTGCTGTACAGCCCCCCAGGCGTGACCAGAGGTGCCTTCAGGTCATACAAAACAACGCTCTCAGGCACATCAAGGCTGATGTTCTCAGGGTAGAAAGACCTTGCCAAACAAGCCGTGTTCAGTTTGTTGTCATGTTGTTTAGGCTTCTTTGATTTGAGCACAATGACTTCCGGAGCAGATTCTTTTTGACTCTCTGAAAAAAAGAAGCATTGTTTTGTGATGACTTCATTTTTCTGCATGTTTTCTGAGAGCTAAACCATCTATAGTTCAGATACAGTCCAGC
Source organism: Cephalopterus ornatus (assembly GCA_013396775.1). NCBI lineage: Eukaryota > Metazoa > Chordata > Aves > Passeriformes > Cotingidae > Cephalopterus > Cephalopterus ornatus. Next base: position 40,371 of record VZRE01005324.1, on the reverse strand, counting down.
CACATCTGTCCCCTGACAGCTGAGTGTCTTTCTACGTTTATTTCTTCCTTCTCTTTACCATAGAGGAGATCAAAGATGGAAAGGGAGTATAAGGGTGGGATTTTCATTGGAGCTTCTAATCTCTTGGACTCTTAAGCTTGTCCTCATACATGTACACACACACATACATATATATTTATTTATATTTATGTGTTTATGTATATATATATATATTTAACTGGGAGACCTTGAAACGAGGGAGGGAAGTTTTAAGAATACAACAGAAATTATCATCTTAATTTTTAATATAAAAAAATTTAGATACTAAGAAGGCTCTTTACTTCAAGAGTAGCTTAATACGTATGGTACATATTAAAAGGATTTGGTGTTCTTTTTTAATTACCCAAAAATGCTTCACTTGATGAGGCTAAAAGGCTTAACCATAACACCTAGGGAGAGAAGACTTCAGAAATACGTTATTTGTAAAACAAATGGAACTTACTTGGTTCAACTGAAAAAGTGGTTCCCGTTCCAAACACGAGCTTGTCTGTAGCCACGCTGTTTGCACACAGTCAAATAAACCCACCTTCCTCACTACGCTCTAAAGGTGCATAAAACCAGACAATAAAATGCCAGAGTTTGTCCAAAGGATCCATATATGGACAGCCATGAAAGTGCTCAAAAATCAGCAAAATCCCAAGGGCAGAAAACAATAATTTCATTGTAGAGTGATTTCAAACAACTTGATCCAGGCCAAAGCTTTTAAAACCCTTCTCTCTTCTATTACCTCAATAAGCAATATGCTTCCAGAATAAGTACTCCTAGGAATTCTGCAGTTCTCTTCTTCAACATGTTTCTTTTTCCCATTCTTTCTTCAAAATGTATTGCTCCTTTGGCAATCTCAGGTTTTTGAATGAGACCTTATGGCGTTTGTGCCACTGTGAGCTACCCCAAGTTCTCAGCACAGTGATATACTGAGTTACAAAAAGTGCTGCTTCCTTCCCTTTTCCTGTACAGTGTTTCATGTGAGACTTGGAGTCATATGCCTTTTATACCACATAAGAAATCATACGGACTTTAAAATAGGGACCTGAAGGTGGAAAGAAAAGAGGAGACGTGAACCTGCTTGACATCTGTAACATTATAATGAAGGATTATAATGTTGGTCTGGTAAGGCTCAGATTTTAGTCTCATGACAAAAGTCTGAGTATTATTCTACAGCAATTATCAAAACTCTTCAGAGCTACAGACTTGGGGTTTTTTTGATGTTGTTTTTGTATTCTTTATGCTCTGATTTTACTGCCCAGGAAGAAAAGGAATACATTCAGTCTGGGGTTTCAGAGTTGTCATCTTTCTGGATGGGCCAGTGTGAGGATCATTTGCTGTCTTATCCTGCTTTTAGTATTTTGAAAAGTGAAAAAGAAATTATTGTTCTTTATTAGGCAGAGGTACATTGTTCCATAGAAGGAGTTATCAAACAAGGATTTTACTCTGGATGGTGCAAAGAGGATTGATCAAATCCTGCACAATGGGTAAGTTCTGCATCCTTAGTGCCACCTGAAACTAAGGACTTGGGCGGAACATTAAATGCAAGGAAAAGTAAATTTTGCTTGACTACATCACTCATATGTAGGTTGAACAGCAAAGCAGCTGCCACTGCAGTGATAGAAGGGAAGTTGTGGTGCTGAAATCTTGCCTGACTGTCACTGAAGATGCTATAAAAGATAACTTTGTAATGCAAGGATGTAAACACAGCCACATGATACAAGCAAATTACCTTTAATCAAAACACAAATCACGTGGTATTTGCAGTAGGGTAAGTGCATGGGCACCTCTTCCCCCACCCCAGACAGTGCTTAAGCAGCAATCCTTGATAACGGGCATGTCGTGGTTCTCTTGCCCTGAGGTAGCAGCTCTAAGCCAAACTCATGTTAACAGCTTATAAGGAAAAAGAAAACTTGAGTACAGATGGTGTACCAACGAAATACAATTTAATACCAATCTGTTACTGCTGTCAAGCTGGAGAAGGGCAGGAAGAAGGGAAATGTATTAACATCCCGAAAACATCTGTATTTCAGTGTGAGCAAAACTGGCATGGCATATAGTGATTGTTCCATAGCTTGAACCCCAGTCAGAATCAGATGTGTTCTTCAGGACGCAGCTGTCTGAGGGATGATGCTGCGAGGAAGCGGGGTAAGTTGCACCTTCAAGCTTTTCCAGAAGTCAGTTTTTGCTGGGTGGTTCAGTCTCCTTTAACCACCGTGTCACCTAGACCACACAGTGGTGAATAGTCATACAAAAACTGTCTTTTCTTTTCAATGTCAGGTGACACCTCTTCTTTGATGTCCTTTGAATGCTGCATTTTTTCTTCCTCTGCCCTTTTGTTTCTGGAAAATCAAACCACACAGCAATTACAGTTATTAATAGATAGCATTGCCAGCATCAGCTTTATGGTAGATTAAGGTAATAACAAAACTCTTACCGAAATATTACCCACAGTTGGTGACACTGAATATGGATCAATTTGGATTGTAAGAGAACTTTTAATTCAGATTACTTGATTTCAGATATATTTTTAATAAAATTCTAGAGATTTAAGAGAGGATACCTTCTTAAGAATGTCAAGAACCAAACATAGATTATTTTCTGATGTACTAAGATTACTCTGTACCTAAAATTATTTGTATCTCTAATATTTTCATGCTCTAGGAAAAATAAGCCTCTGATACACAACTTCTTCAGAGGTTAATTTTCATTGGTATCATTGCCTCTTCTTCTGTGTGGATTCTGGGTGGGGATGAGGGGTTGTGGTGGGAAGGGATGTTGATATTTGACCCAGAAACAGAGAATTAAAGAATGGATGAGAATGGATGGGATGTTAGAAGACTATTAACTCCCAACCCCCTGCTCAAAGTAAGGTCAGACAAAACAGGTCTCTAAGGACTATGTCTAGTTGGGTTTTGAATATGAAGACTCCACAGCCTCTCTGGGCAAATTGTTCCAGTGCTCAGTCACTCTCAGGAGTGACCTGCCCAGGTCCAGGATGTGAAAAATCTTTTTCTTTGTTTAAGTGGAATTTCCTGCATTTCATTTTGTGCCCATTTGCTCTTGTCCTTTCCCTGGGTACCACTCTGAAGAGTTTGGCTCAATCCTCTTTACTCTCCTCTGTCAAGTATTTATACAGAGAAGATCCCCCACTTCCCAATCAACCTTTCCTTCAGGCTGAACTATCTGCTTCTCCCAGCCTCTCCTCACCGTGACAGACACTACAATTTCTTAGTGATTCCTTAGAGAGTGGTAGTGAACGATGGGTGGCCAGTCACTAGTGGTGTCCCCCAGGGATCAGTGTTGGTGCCAGTTCTGTTTAATATCTTTACTGATGATCTGGATGAGGGGATTGAGTGTACCATTAGCAAATTTGCAGATGACACCAAGTTGGAGGGGAGTGTTGATCTGCTGGAAGGCAGGAGGGCTCTGCAGAGGGACCTGGACAAGGCTGGAGAGATGGTCTGATTCCAGTGGGATGAGATTCAATAAGGCCAAGTGCCGGGTCCTGCACTTTGGTCACAGCAACCCCATGTAGCCGCACAAACTGGGCACAGAGTAGCTGGAGAGCAGCCAGGCAGAAAGGGACCTGGGAGTCTGGATTGACAGGAAGATGAACATGAGCCAGCAGCGTGCCCAGGTGACCAAGAAGGCCAAAGGCATCCTGGCCTGTATCAGGAGCAGTGTGGCAGCAGGATTAGGGAAGTGATTTTTCCCCTGTACTCAGCGCTGGTGAGGCCACATTTATCGATCCCAAGTCTCACTGATATTTCCCAAAGCAAATCCAGGCAGCTGTCATTTTGAGAAAGGGCCCTGCCACCACTGCAGTGCCTCTCACTTTTTGTGCTTCCTCTCCCTGCAATGGCATCACTGTGTGCTGCCTGGCACAGAAGTAGGTGGCTGTGTCTGAGGCTGTAAGGGAATGCAGCTGCAGGGAGACCTTGCTTTTGATTTTATCTGCAGAAAGGGTAACTCGGCCTTGGAAGGTTTGGGCATAGCCTGTGTTATTCCCAAAAGGGTAGATCCAGCCTACAAATTGCAGGTGCCCTCCTGGGGTCTGACGGACACAATTCCAGTCATATCGAGGGCTGTCCAGAGGTGTTCCCGTTACAGTGCAGGTGAGTGAGAATGAGCCAGAGATCTTCCCTGCCCTAGGACCAGATGCCACCATCTTTATGTTGGAAAGGGTACCTGGAAAGACATGGGGCAGGTCTGAGATTTGAGTGGCAGTGAGAAAGCTCATGGGTGCTGTAGTCCATCCTGGGTGCACAAATCCAGAATTTTGGCCTTTAGTTCCAGAACGTATTCCTGGAGGCAGTGGCTTGTCCAGACACCACACACCAAAGAACCGCTGAGGTAGGAGACTCACAAGACCCTGTATAACTGCTTGTTAATGTGCTGTGTCTTTAAATATGAACCCAAAAGCTTGGCAGAAGGAGAGCACAGAGTCCCCAGCCCTTCCCAGTTCGCCTGCTCCTTTCACCAGTTGTGCTTGAACACATATCCCCACGTACAGAGGGTGCAGAGAACAGGCTGGACATGGACACACAGGGAATTGGTTTGTCAGTTGTCCATGAGCACCAGGGGGACAAGAAGCTTTTTGACCTTCTCTTGGGGCTCTTAAACCTTCCCAAGAAATGTCCCTCCCCTAGAAAATACCAAGGCTACTCAGAGTGCACAGCTTCTTGGAGTCCTGAGGATGCACAAAACTAGAGGTGTGTTCTGGCAGCTGCTCCTAGGGGTGGTGGCTTGTGTGTCTACAGCAGCCCCATAGCGCAATGTGGAAGAACCGTGGCTGATGAAGGAGACACATGGTACAGGAGAGATGCAATGAGCCGCTGGGTGCTGTCAGCCCCTCTCCACCTCTCACCGGCCGCACCTGAGAGCTTACACCTGCCAAAGCACAGTCACATGGCCACAGTCACAGTAACAAGAGGATAAGTGCAGGGTGCTCAAAGGCCCCCCCTCACTTTCAGATGTTGTGTCATACTCTCACGATTGCTCCCCACCACCACAGACAGCACATTCAGCAGGGATAGGGTGTTTGATAGGGGAAAAGGAGAATGCTGGGGTGCTACAGCCTGCTCCTCTCCCTTTTACAGAGGAAAGTTAAAGCTCCAGTGATGTCCCCATTCCCTGACACAATCTTTCTCTGTCCGTGGGCTGGATACCTTAAAATGTCCCTGTGTTCCTGAGACCCCTCTTGGGACTTGCCTTACCTCCTGCAGTTGCTACCAAGGGGAGACATGACAACATCAGAACTATCTTCTGCTCCTTCTCCTCCAACTACGGCCTGATTCTCCCCAGTTCCCACCTCCAGCAGGACAGTGCATTTGCTGGTCAGGTTACCATGGCAAGGCAGAGCTCAGATCTGCATAGGACACAAAGACCCATCCTGGCTCTCACCCCTTCTAGCCCTGGGACTGGTGGACCTCTCTTCTATGCCTGGCAGTGAGGTACTGCAGGGCTATATCAGACATCCATCCTTCTATTCATCCTCCAGCCTCCACACATCCTATGGGAAGGCAGGAAAGGACAAAGTATTTTGGGAATTATACAGGGCCCAGGCAGGGGGAAACACTCCCCCACTCCCCCGACCTTGTCTGTGTACTCTTCTCAGGAAAGGGAGAGCTCTCACCTTTAGGGAGTGCAGAAAAGGTGATGACCAGCATCCAGAGGAGCATTGCACGTTTTCCCAGAGGAATTTGCATGGTGCACCAAGAATTCAGAAAGTAATATTGTGGAGCTGAGAAGGGCTCACACATTCCTCTCTTTGGGTCAGCAGAGAAATGTCCTGTCCTTCCAGCACTGAAGGCTCAGACTTCCTTGCAGCTCCAGGCAGACTTGTAGCCTTTTCTGGGCACTTTGTAGCTGCAGGTACTTGGTACATGGGGGAGTTAGGTACACACGTCACTGCTGCCCTGGGCGGGGCAGGAAACCACATTTGCTTTTTTGTAGTGCTCAGCCTGAGCTGGAAATGCAGGGTCTTCTCTTGCCTCCCCAGGGCCCCTCACCCTCGTATCTCTGAACCTCCTGTAAGGGGCTGTGGCCCTGGAGATGACTGTGGTCATGCAGTGGCTGAGAGGGGACAGCTCTGCGCTGTGGAGAGGGTCTTCTCCTTCGGAGTGGTATCCTCCCTCCCTCAGCTGCCTTACATGAGGGGATATGACCTCTGCCTGTCACTTCTGAGGTGTCCTGCCTGGCAATAGGTCAGGGATAGGAGCTGAGGTAGGGAAAAATGTCCTTCTCCCAAAGACTACCACGTTCTGGAGAACAAATCACTCTTACAAATGCAGTGCCTCCAATGTTCAGAGAGGAACATTCAGTAAATATGTCAGTCTGCTTCAACCTACATACCCCAGGTGGGACCCTGCAGCATTCCAGGAGCTGTCAGCCCTGGAGCTACAAAAACATCTCAAGAGAGGCCGGTGTTCTGCTATTGAGCTGGGACAGGCTCCTGGGTCTGAGGGAGCTCCTGGAACCTCTGCCCAGAGCAAAAAGGCTGAGGACACCACCTGCAGGCTCCAAGGGGAGATGAATGAGGTAGAGAAGCATAAAAATCTGGTGTGGGAGGACAGAGGAAATCTCACTGCTGGAGAAAGATTCTCAGACCTTGACACGGTAAGTCTTTGGCTGCAGTGCAATGCAGATGAGTAGCCTGGAAGTATTTCTTAGAATTGACACATACCATGGTTTATGCAGAGGAGGAGAAGGTGCTCTTGAGCAGAATTTTCCTGCTGCACTGTCAAAGGACAGGACATAACATCTTCCTTCTGCCAGGAATGTCTGCAGGGGTGCTCAGGCATGTGTGCACCCAGGGGTGGTCACAGCTGTCCTTCAGAGCAGGGTCCCAGTGCCCCAGGAAGCTGTGTTCCAGGGCAGGGACTCCTACCTGCCAGGGTCAGCACCCAGTTTGCCTGGACAGCTTCCCCTGGCACCGCAGGAAGAAGCTCTGGGGGCAAGGAGAAACCCCTTTCAAGGGCAGGTCCTGCTTTTGGGAGGGTGCTGTGTGAGTCAGGTCTGCTCACACATCCAGACAGGACATCTCTAGCAGAGACTTTTCAAGAGGAAACTCAATGCAGGGACTAGTGTAAAGTTAAGGACCTTTCTTGTCTTTTCATTTTCCTACTCCAAGGGTAATGGGGTGAGGGGAGAGAGGGAAAACGAGCCCTCCAGTTTGAACAAGTCACTCAGATGCCTGATCTTTAAAAGCTCAGCAAATCTGCTGGGAGCCTTGTAAACTGTTTTCAGCCACTCCTCTGCACGTGAACAGCATTAGCATCAGCTTTGGATGCTAATGGACCCCTCAGGTTGTTTTGACCTATGCTTCTCCATCTGCAAACATGAAAGTGTGCCCAGCCAGTGCCCTGTAGAAATGGGCGAGTGCACAAAGTTTGGGATGCAGTCTGTGAGCACTGACAGGGAAAAAACTAGGGAAGGGAAACATCTCCCAAGAGGAAAATCTCCAGACAGCAGGGGTATGATCAGAGAAAGAGAGGAAAGTAAAAGCAGAAATGTGGGAGGGAAAATTCAGAAACTATGATCCCATTCAAAGCACACAGCTTCCTCTGAGCAAGCTCCTTTGTCTCTTCACCCACCTTTGCCCTCAGGGCTCTGTGTTCCAAGACCTGAAGCATCTCCTCTGCAGCCAGACCTCCCCTCCCCTCTATTAGGGCTACTTTCAGTGTTAGGGTTTTCTCCTGAATCTGAGATGACATGGGGATTCTGTGGTGCACAAACTCTGAATGAGGACCATGACCTGCACTGCCTTTGTGAGCCATGTGCTACAATTGTGGCAGATGGTTTTGGTATCTGAATTAGGACTAAAGGCCTGTATTTGACTAATAAATTCAGCAGCTGGACTGGATTAGGTGAAGCAATGTAGGGATGTCCATGAGACTACCACTTTTATAGTTACTGGACTTTTAGTAAATACAGCTAATGGGGAAGAAAGACTGAACACACTCTCTATGGCACGTGACTCAATTTGGTCAGAGAAATACCTCTGTCAGCTGCCTTGGACATAACAATTGTTTTCAGAATAAGGACAAGGGACGTGTTTGCTTGTACTAAATTTACTCTTTAATCTACATCATTGTATTTATATGTAACATTTCCTATCTCTCTGCCAAAAAAAAGTTCTTTTTCCACTGTCCCTTGTGGACATCACCACATGCAGCTTGGACTTAGCATACAGTTAAGGAGTGTTTTCCTGTTCATTAAGTTGTATTTTGTGTAAGTTTTGTTTGTTTACAATGAAGAGAAATCCTCCCATGCCTGTGTGCATTCAGTTCTCTGAGGAAAGCAGGTAGGAGTTGGTGCAAAGGAGCTGTAACATCCCACTGAAGCTGCAGATTTCAGTGGAGAACTCTGATGTAAGGAAAAGTGATGAAAGTCTCACGGGGCAGTTGAAAGGAAGGTGATGAGGAAGTTTGTTGATATAGTATCTGGATTCAAGGAGACTGCTTTTCCAGCCCACTCAGATCTCCTTAGGACACCCTCTGGATCAATGTCAGTTGGAGCATGCTGCTATCACTTCTTCTGTAAAGTGAAAAATTATAAAAATATCCTTAAAAAGCAAAAATCCTTTCTTTTTAAATGGTCATTGAAATCTTCATCATTCACTACTCCCCTGAAACCTCTCCAATTATCTGTACAATTTTCAAAGACTCAAAGACAATTCCAGAATTTTAATGAGCCCCAGAGTGTATTTGATTCTAAATCAGTTACTGAGAGGAGATTAAACAAACTGTTCAAGAAGGCAAAGTCAGAAGGAAATTTTGAAGTTTCTTGGGCTATTAATTGGCCCACTGAGGGCCTTTACTGACAAAGCCTCTCCATGGACTCATTAATGCTGAAAATTGGAGGCAGTGATCAGAGTCAAGCAGAGGCACCATGCACGTGGTTCTGATGCTGTGTAAAGCCTTGGTGTATTTACCAAGGCAAATGCCAAGCCCTGACCATCACTCTCCTCCCCACTCATGGCTCAAGGCTCATCCTGGGGCAGTAGGATATGTGCTTTGTGATCCCGAGTGAAGGACAAGGGTATGACACCCAGCCTCCGTTGGTGCTGCTCTGGTGAGGCTCCAGTGTCATGAGGACATAGAATCATGTAATCATAGAATGGTTTGGGTTGGAATGAAACCTTAAAGACCACCTTGTTCCAACCCCCCTGATGTGAGCAGGGACACCTCCCACTAGACTATGTGGCTCCAAGCCTTGTCCAGCCTTGCTTTGAACACTGCCAGGGTTGGGGCATCCACAACTTCTCTGGGCAATCCAGGCTAAACTTCTCACCACCAACTTCCTCAGCCTGTATTTGTAGGGCAGGTTCTCCCCTTAACAACTTTGTAACCACCTCTGGAATTGCTCCAAGAGTTCCATGTCTTTCTTCTGCTGGGGTCCTCAGTGCTGGATGCAGTGCTCCAGGTGGGGTGTCCCCAGAGCGGAGTAGAGGTGAAGAATCACCTCATTTGACCTGCTGATTATGCTCCATTTGATGCAGCCCAGGATAATTTCTGGGCTGTGTGTGCACATTGCTGGCTCATGTTGAGTTTGTCATCAACCATCATCAACCACCATCACAGGCCTTGGTGGCAGGGACATCAGCCATAACCAGGGGGACAAAGGCCTCGGTTCTGGGGAGCCTTCCAGCTTTGCCAGCACCCTCAGCCATCTCCACTGCAGGCTGTCCTACACAGTCCCACACCTGCACCTGTTTCCTTGCAGACTATAGAAATCCCACCCACTCCCCCATCTTGTTCTGACCCCAGCATCTCCATGTCCTTACCTTCACTGATTTCTCTCCATCCTTACTGGCTGCTCCCTGAAATACAAAGCTATGGGCAGATCACCAACTCCTTCCCAGTTACCTGCAGTAGCACAGCACTACCTTTTGAATGGTTGTCTGGAGAAGCTGTGGCTGCCCCAACCCTGGAAGTGTTCAAGGCCGGGCTGGACGAGGCTTGGAGCAACCTGGTCTAGCGGAAAATGTCCCTGCCCATGGCAGGTGGTTTGGAACAGGATGGTCTGTAAAGTTCCTTCAAACCCAAAACATTCCATGATTCTACGATTTTGTGAAGTTCCATCTCTAGGAGAGAGAGACTCCAAGAGGGCACTGCAGGAGATGAGCAGCTTCCTTCAGTAGCACAGCTGGTGCAAGAAGAAGAGGGTGACAATCATCACCAGGTCTGGGCTTTGCTACAAAGTCTTGTTTTAAGGCCAGGTGAAGGTGAAAGGGCATCTTTCCAAATTTTTCAAGAGTGCCCTCAATGCTGGTGCTATTCTTGAAATCCTCTTTTTATTTGGCAGATGCTTTGACAGGGTGAGCCACAATGCACACTGCAGGCAGGACACAGGAGTCTGAGGAATGTCTCCTTTCTCTGGGGTTCAGCCTAGGGGACTGTTCAGACATGCCTCTTAACCATCAGCCCCAGATTCACTCCAACCAGCAAATTGGTGGCCAGGAAAGACCTCAGGGGGACTGACTCAGGGAGAGAAAGAACAACTGTCCCACTGGAAGTTGCTGTCCAAGGCTGGGCAAGGGGCTACCCACACCTGGACTGATTGCTGGCAGAGTCTCTTTTCATAGCAGGTTTCTGAACACCTCCATAACCCCCTTCATTACCTGAGTGGGGACTTTGCGCTCGATGCTGCTTACCTTGGTGGTCCAAATCATGCCTCCCAAAGGAGCAGAGGCCACATCCCATGGCAAGGGACATGTCACAGTCATATGATTTGGGAATTTGCCTATGAATTCATTTATGAATTTGGACACTGGTCGTTCCTTATACATAGCTAAGCCAGAGAACAAAATGGCATATGAAAAGGAGGTATAATGGAATCTGATGCTTGGCTCAGAATTGCTCCTGGCAGGACAGAGTGGTCCCTTTCAAGGGAGGAGATGCCAATGTTAGAGGTGGGCAGGGATAGTCTGGTAAATTCACGGCTGCGTAAACTCTCAAGGAAAAGGCAAAATAATAAACTCTGCTCCTGCCTGGACAGCTGATAGTAGTGCTTGCAGTGACATGTCAAAGGATCCTTGTTCTACTCCTCCTTATAACTACATGTTCTGATAATCAAGATAATGAAGTACAAGCCAAAAAAATCTGGTCTTGTTCCAGTATGCTTTGAGGTATCAAACACAGAGAGAATTGTTGATGAATGCCCTGTGAAAACTGAAGAACAAATGTGCTCTTGTTGTATACAGTCTGTACACTTCCTCCTTGAAATAAGCTCCTGGTTGACAGCAGTACTGATCCCAGTTTCATTTGAGAGTTAAATGATTCAGGACTCCATGGCTGCTGCATCCCTTTAAGTAGTAACTGTTCAGCTGAGAGGCCTTTTCACCAATAAAATCGATAGACAACACATATCTGTGTGCACCGTGTGTACAAGCAATGCAGTGTAGCCAATGTATGTTACCTGTTCTACAGAGAATCCAATGAGGGTTCAAAACTTAATGCAGCAATATTTTTGGGGATTTATAACTCTGAATGATCTCCCTATCAACAATCCTCTTTCTTGCTTCAAGCAAGAATTGCACTAGAGAATTGCAGAGGTCCTTTGCCACTAATGGGATTGGATGTTTCTACAACACTTTTCCTGCAATTCTTTCCCTTTCCCCTCTCACAAGCATAAAAATCAGGGCACAATCACATCTGGATTTGGATTTGCTCCACAATGATCCTTTTTTTCAAGATCATAGTTCAGTTAAATTTTATTGTGGATTAAGAGATGCCGCAGGCAGGATGCGAATGTGTATACAGAAATTATTCCTTGGTTATTGTACTCACTGGATAGCAAAAAGTAGTGAGGCCAAGCACTGATATGCTCATTGCTCCAGTAAGACAACTGATCTTTGTCAGTCAGATGGAGAAAGGCCTCCAGCTCATGTGGAGGGAAAGATTTCTATTTTCTTCACCCTTTTTTCTAAAAATTTTGTAGAACTTCAAGCCAGTGGGTTTTCTCTGGCATCCTTCAGCTTATAATTTTTACCATCTCAAACATCTCACCTCCCTAGCTGCAGTGCTTCACACTTCCCATGTTAGATTTTTGTGAGGTTCCTTTCGGCTCATTTCTGGCATCCAGTCAAGGTCAACCCACCACACTGCTGCATCAACAAATCCTTCCAGATGTGTATCATCTGCAAACTTGCTGTGGCTGCACCCTGTCTGGTCTTGGAGGTCATTCATGAAGATATTTAATAGCGCTGGCTTTGTTATTAAGCACACTACTGCTGACTGGTGCCTGGCCTGCAGCTGACTTCATTTCTCTGCTCATAGTACTGTAAGCCTGACCATTTAGCAAGTTTGCTCTCCACCTCACTGTCCACTGGTTATGGCTCTTCATCAATTCACCAGTGGAGATGTTGTGGGATACAGCACTGAAATCTTTCCCGAAGGCATAAACAATATCCTCCTCGCTCCTCTCACCCACTAAGACAGTCACCTCCCCGCAGAAGTCTGTCAGCTGCAAGAGGCATGATTTTCCCCTTTGTAAATACCTAATGGCCACTCCCTAAGTGTGGAGAAGCATATGTCTCTTTTATCTACAACAACTGTGTGAATCAGTTGGCAGCCACCCACAGCCGTAGGAGGGATTTGCTGTTCATTCATGTGCGGGGAAAGACACGCTGCTCCATGTTGGGAGCCTTCCAGCCAGCAATCCACACTGGCCACCAGCCCAACTGGCAAACCACCAGACAATGAGGACTGAAGGATTAACTCTGATGTGCAACAGCAGGAATGACGACTAACTGCATAGCTTGGACAAATAGGTAGAACTTAATGCTTTATGACTAATGCTGGTAAGACAACTAGATAAAAGAATCAGCTAACTGAGCCAGATTAAAGCAAACAAAAGCAAAGAAAGCATAATAAAAATGTGGCAAGCATTGAATAGTTTATTGACAAGTGGTGTTAGAGGAATGAAAGCTTTTGAGATGAAGTACTCAAATTCTGAAATGGTCATAAGTTAATACATTCGCACTGTTGACAAGAAAGGAAGTAATTTACTAGCAATTTAATTATGCTTTAACCCCTAACAGATAAAAATTAACACCTCCCAATTAATTAACATTAAAATTACTTGATGCCATCTACTAGTCATCTGGTAGATGACCCTCTACTGGAACAGTGTGGAAAAGAGAAGGTAGCACACTTTTCATCCTTAGAGTGTCTAGGTTTGCATCTAGGTCTATGTGTTTCCATCAGAAGTTCCTGGAATGGATAATAACAAGAGCAGAAGTCATGTTCATAGAATCACAGGATCACAGAATGACTTGTGATGGAGGAGATTTTTAAAGATCATCCAGTTCCAACTCCTTTGCCATGGGCAGGGACACCTACCACTAGACCAGGCTGCTCCGTGCCCTGTCCAATCTGGCCTTGAACACTTCCAAGGATGGGGCAGCCATAATTTCTCTGGGGCGCTTGTGCCAGGGCTTCACCATCCTCACAGTAAGGAATTTCTAATTGGAACCTCCCCTCTTTCAGTTCAAAATCATATGTTCTTTAGACCCTGTTTCTTTGTCTTTGTCTTGACCCTTCAGCACTGCCCCACGTGCAGCTGCAGCACACCGTGGAAGTGCATATCCACATAGTAAGCAAACTCTTCGGGCATGCTGTGCATCCACTTTTTGGGAAGCATGTTGTCATAGTAATGATGGGGCAGGGAATGACCATCTGGGTGCAAAGAGAATGGCCAGAATCCATAGAGTGTAATGCGTTGGCACAACTCCAGGGCAGCATTCACTAGCATGAAACCAGAGGAGAGGCGATAGACATGAAAACCATGATCATGCCAGTACTTGCGTAGAGCACTCAGGTACTGAGGGTGGAAGAAAATTACATGGGACTGGGAGCCAGAGTCCTCTAAGGCATAGAATGCTCGGTAAGAAACATCACTAAATCCAGGGAAGGAGAAAGCTGGGATGAGAAACCAAGTCTTTCCATAGGAAGATGCTGCCTTCACAAATGGCAGGCGTCGACCAACCAGACCATGAAACCTGTGAGGCAAGAGATGTGGGACTGTCACCATCCTCATTCCCTCCTGCCTTCTTATGCTATTCAGCCCCAAAGCAGTGAAATAACAGTTGTACTCTTCAACTCCATTTTCTCTTACTATGTGCCTTTTGGGTGATCTGAGTTCCAGATCCTCAGGTGCACCTAACACAGACCAGAGGAGCTGCTTGAAAATACCCAGAAAGTTTGATAGTGAGCTGCTGATTAAAATGCTGGGAAGAGACCTCCAAATTTAAAACCTTCATGGTTCCACAGCTCAAAATTCATGGAGAATGATGTCCCATACTGGTGGAGCAGAAGGCTGGGAGAGAGTTGATGTCACCTGCTTTTAGACATCTACTACAGAGATATCTACATCTGAGCTAATTGTCTTTTTTAGTCACTGGAGGGAAAGAAGTACTGCTGGATCACATCCTGATCTGTCTTATTTTAGATGTGTGTTGTAGGACAAGGAGTACCTATATTCTTCACAAATTATAAAGAGCATTTATGCAGCTAGGATGAGATTGAATAGTTCCCATCAGAGCTCCTCCCAACAGCAGCAGCCAGGAGCCCCTCTGCCCATCTTGATGTCACCCTTGAGAGGATCAGCTCACTGGAAACAACTGGAAATTCTACTGATCTCTAGTAGTAAGATAAACCAATCAGTCTTGATCAAACTCTGCTCCAAATAACTCCAAGGTTGCAGTATTCCTCTGTATACCTCTGCACAGAGGGGAGAATCTCATGTCAGTAAATGTCAGTAGCTTTTTTTTGGACAGACACTGCATGGTAGCAAAGGCCTGTCTGTTTTCTAGGACCCTGAGCAGAGGCAAAAGAGATTGCCTCTTCAAGACCAGAGTATATGGGAGAAAAGAAAATTAGGAGTCCTGTCCTCTGTTTTCATTACCACACCTATTACCTTGTGTTAAGGATACTTGGGTTCACAGTGACAATATTTGTCTTTCTGCCCACATCATCAGGGAAGTCTGTAGAAGGTAGGTTAAACCTGATTGAGGAGATAAACAAAGGAAGGAAACAAGAAATAATGCTTCATGATATCCTGAGATCTTACCCATCCCTCTGTGATACTATCCACAATTTCCCCAGCCCCTCACCTTTAACCTTGCTCAGAACATTTCCTCTGTCTCCATTTTCTCTACCAACACCCTATTCCCATTAAAGCTCCCTCCTTTGGCTGGTGTCTCATGGACAGGCTGGCAGCAATTACCTGATTACAAATTCGTGCTCATCAATTTTAGAACCACAGCTACTGTTCCTGAGGATTCCTCCATTTCCCACTACAGCACAGGTTTTGTAGGGACCATCCCGAAAGGGAGATTTCTGTAAAGAATATCATGTAGAAATGCACTCATCCTTAGAGAATTACAGTAAAGGACTACCACAGATCCTCCCACTGAAGACACTCCAGTGTGTACTAGAGGAAAGCATGCAGACTGTGAGCTGTAGTCCCCACCATAAAGCACTCCTACCTCTGGCAGGATTTCCAGCAACCCACTGCTAACTTTTAAGCTCTTGGAGCTGCTTGCATCATAGACCAGGCTGGAGTCCAAGGGTGCATTTTCCTGCGTCACAGCCAGCCAGGCTGAGGCATTGCAGCAGTGCTCCAGCTCTGCCCTGTAAGGGGAGAGTGTGGAAGAGAGTGAGCAGAAGTCCACGGGAAGAATGAAGGAGGACTGCCACAGGACAGAAAAGGAGAGAGGGTTGGGAATGGGAGCAGAGGGCTAGGCAAGGTGCTACAGTAGAAGCAGAAGCAGAGGATTAGGTGAAAAAATAGCACAGTGTAAAGCGACAGCAAGCTCTGCAAAGTACAGGGAACCCAAAGGAGGCATAGTGTCAAGTTAGAACAACTTCTGTCATACACTCTCTGTTCATCCATCTCCATGCATCCTTCATTTTCTTCCTTCTCATCTGCACACATTTCCAGAGTATTTTCTCTGTTTTCCACCCTGTAGCCCACTCACAGTTCCAAAGCCTTTCCTGTTTGCTTTAGCCTCAGCTTCACTGTTGACCCATGCTTGCATTCAGCCCTTTCCTCATAGCTGAGAAGTGTGAGATAAAAAGCCAGCATATGGGATGCGACGAGGTAACAGGTGTTATGCAAGAAGGGGGGGCATGGGTGTGCCTGTGTTTTTCACCCTGACAGTGTTACCTGGAGAACAATGTCTCTTTAGGTATGATTGTAAGTGTGAGGATCAATCTAATAAAAAATCCTGGGCAGGCATTCACCCAAAACTCATCATGTGGAAGAAGAAGATGACCAAGACTGTTGGAATAAAGAAGGGGTCACCTGAAACAAAACATGAATGGAACGTGACCATTTTGCATGAGGGCTGAAAAAGAGCAGCAGCCAGAACTTGATCTGACTGTGCCAGAAGTTGCCTCACCAGCACAACATCTGCCAAGGCAAGGCAGAGCAGCCTCACAATCAAATGTTGTGCACAGCCTGCATCCAGCTTGTCAGCACTGGGTGCAGCAAGCACGGGCTCACTGCACAGGCAGTGCATATGTGGATTCAAGCTTCTGTATTGGAGAGAAAAAGGGATTCCCACAAGTCTAGAGCACACAGACATCCCATGAGGAGGATTTGCTTCTACAAGTGTCAATAAATATGGTTCTGTGTGATTAGAATTTCCTGGGCTTATTTGCAGAAGGGTGTTTAGAAATTTGTAGTTGTATATTGACAATTTTGTAAGTGTCTTAACATTTTGGTTTATCTGCTTTGTTACTGATATTTGATCCTGAATAGCTCACCCATTTTGGGTTAAGCATGTGTCATCATTAAGTTAATAAACCACTTTGGTCATGATTTTATTGGAGTAGGGGAACTGAGTAGCTTTTCTCTGTGACTGATGGGAATCACCTGTATTTGGCCAAGGCAGTAGCGTTGAACTTCCAGCGGCAGCTCTGCATTAATTTCAGTTGTTCCAGGCTCCAAACCTCGCTCACCCTAGGGCAAAAAGAGCTTGTAAGAAAGCAATTTGAATGCTCTCACAAAGACTTGCTGAAAACAAATGACTCTCTGTTGCATCCCTTCCTACACTTGGGCCTTCACTGTGGCCACCAGGTGGTTCTGCTAAGGTAGTTGCCCGTCTGCCACTGCCCAGCACACTTGTGGCCATGACTCTCACTTCTGAGGTTGTGTTATGTTGCTCAACAGTCCTTGGCATGCTTCTACTTCTGGAACATTGATGTCAGGTCTGTGAAAAAAAACCAGAGGGTTAAACCGAGCCAGAATTCCATGTCATCACACAGCTTTCCTCCATTGCTCCACCCCAACAGTCCTGTATCCCGATGTCTCCCCTTGGCCATCTCCTGGCATTGCCTACCACCACCCCAAACCTGAGATATTCACCTGAAACAGGCATAATTGCATCCTTTTGCTACACTTATCTCCTCTCCTACCCTATTGATTTCCTCCGCTGGAGGCCTCCTGGAGACACTCTCCATGTTCCCACTTCCTTTCCAGGACAGAGGGAACACAGTTTCCCTACCCTGCCCCTCACTTACATGTTTTTTAACACCAGAAACCTCATGGAGACAAATGAGACTGCAGCTACAGCCAGCAACAGGACCCATAGCTTGTGCATCTTCAGCAGTCCTGGCTTGACATACACCTCCCTGATGATGCTGTTTGTCATTTGGAGGGGGGAATGGAGCACAGGAAGGACATTAGCTTGTTGGAGTGAGTCTGGAAGAGGCTATGAAGTTGATGAGAAGGCTGGAGTACCTCTGCTGTGAGGAAAGGCTGAGAGAACTCAGATTTTTCCGGACTTCCAGTATCTGTAGGGAGCCTGCAAGACAGATGGATATAGACTATTTACAAGGGCCTGGAGTGGCAGAACAAGGGGGAATGGTTTCAAACTGACAGAGAGTAGAAATTAGACATTAGAAAAAAGTCTTCCCTGTGATGGAGGCCCTGGCACAGGTTGCCCAGAGAAGCTGTGTCTGCCCCATCCCTGGAAGTGTCCAAGGCCAGGTTGAATGGGGCTTGGAGCAACCTGGGATAGTGCAAGGTGTCCCTGCCCATGTCCGAGGGGTTGGAATGAGATGATCTTTAAGGTCCCTTCCAATCCAAACCATTCTGTGATTCTATGATTCAATGCATTGAGAGCAGACCAGTGGGAAAGTATCTGGGGATACTGGTGGGTGAAAAATTGGACTTGAGCTGTCAATGTGCACTTGTAATTATGTGCTGGGTTGCATAAACAGAAGCATGACCAGCAGGTCAATGGACATGATTCTCTCTGCTCTTGTGAGAGTCCAGCTACAGTACTGAATACAGCTCTGGGATCCCACCACAAGAAAGACATGGACCTCTTAGAAGAGGTCCAGAGAAAGCCAGAAAAATCAGAGGGCTGAAATACCTCTCCTATGAAGAAAAGTTGAGAGTTGCAGTTTTGCAGACTGGTTAAGGCAATGCACCAGGGAGACATTAATGCAGTATTTTAATAGCACAAGGTGAGTTGTAAGAAAAATGGAGAAAGATTTTTTACCAGGGTCTGTAGTGACAAGAGTGGTGGCAATGGTTTATAACTAAAAAGGTTATACTGGGTGTAAAAATGAAATATTTTTGATGAGGGTGATGAGACACTGGAACAGGTAGCTCAAAGAAGTTGTGGGTACCCCAATCACTGGAAGCATTCAAGGCCATGTTGGATGGGCTTTGGACAACTTGATCTAGTGAAATATATCCTGCCCATGGCAGGGGGATTGAAACAGATTATGTTTGACAGTAACTTCCAACCCAAACCATTCTGTGATCCTATGAATCTTTGATCTCATGATTCTATTAAGATGGAAACTATAGATTTATGAGGATTGTAATATGATCAGCAGTGGCCTGTTCACAGGGAAAATAAACTTCTTTTTATCACTATTGCTCAACTATGAAGTTAATTTCCTGAAGCTGGAACCCAGCTAGAACAGCCAGGCAAAATACATGTAATCACAATGTTGGTTTTATTGCCGCCAGTGCACTGCCTGTTACCTGGCTTTGTTTGTTTGGGGGATTTTATTGAGTGAGTCTTGTTCAGGGTAGGTTTGGGCTTCTTTTTTCTTTTTTTTTTTCCTGAGTAACAGCTTTTTTTCAGATGAAAGTAATATTCTCTTTAGGGTCCTTGGTCTGGGTAAGGGTATTGTCAGCTTTCTGAATTTGGAAAAGTTGAGAGGATATAATGCCTGCCTGTCTCCTCTGGGCATGGAATGGGCAAATGAAAATTTGTGTAACCCTGAGGTTGTGGTTAAATGGGTAAATGCAGTGTTAAGTGAACAAAAGTTATGAAAGGGGAAAGGTAATGCAGTTTTATGAGCAATTTTTGGGAGTGGCTTTAATCACTGCCCAAAATGAGAGATATGCCAACAAATGGGCAGAGGGAGAAATGATCGGACCTCTGCAGGATTTGGGAAAAGGATTGCACGATCAGTTAAATGAGGAGAGAGAAAGCCACCTTTGGGAGAAAAAGTTGCTTCTTTCTGGGAACAATCAGGAAAAAGAAAAGAGGCTGCAGCACAGGCATGAGAGGGAGAGCATGTTGCAGGCAGAGGCGTTGCTTGTTGCAACCTCAGGAGAAGCTTGAGGAAGTGGGATGAGGGAGAATTTTATGGGAGACATTGGAGGGTTTAGAGTCTGAACCATTTGCAGAAACACCCTCTTGTAACTGTAAATTTTGTATCCAATTAAGGATCCGGAAGACCATAAAAGAGGTCTATTACCCTGACAAAAAGGCATAACATTTGCACAGTCATCTGATGATGAGGAAGTATACGTTACAGCCCCCAATTAAAAGTGAAAACACAGGATATAGAATATCAAAGACATCAGAGATATCAGAGTTGTGGGAAAGGTATAGCGGGCTTCCCCGGGATGGAAACATATGGGTGATTCAGATAACAGTGAACTACGGAATGATGATTCTTTATCTCCTTCAGCTCTCCCTGGATCTACTACACCTTGAAGGGAAGTAGGAAATCACACAAGAAAAAGGGCCTCGTTCAATCCAATTAAGGTAGCTGATTTGCAAGAGAATTATGGCCATAAATGAGGAGATATTGAAATTCAGCGAGTGGTATCCTATCAATGCATACATAGGAATTGTAATTCCAGTTAGTTCTTATCAGCAGTTAACTAAATTTCCAGCAGATACAGGAGCACATTCAGTATTGACACAGTTGGATACCAAGGAGCTGGGTGGCAAAGATTGTAAATGGAGCAAATGTTACCTACCAAGCTGCTAAGATTAATTTATGGCTCCTGGGTGAGAAGCAGATGTCAGCTACTCACTTTGCAGTTGAAGTTCATATTGCAAACCTTTTGTGTTTCAATGTTCTCAACTGTCAAACCTGTCATCTGCTGGATGGCAGTGTGTGTGTTGAACATTAACTCTAACCTTAAAAGAAACCCAGAGACAGCTGTGTGCTTACTTCACACGATGCCTGAACTCACTGATTCAAGGATTGCTGGTGTACCACAGTGATGGACTTCTGCTGTGGCTCAAGGTGGAACTTCTAAAGTTCTAATTGATTTGGCCCCACTATATCAGCACTGGTACCCAATACAGCAGACCCAACAGCCACAATGCAAGCAGCTGCCATCTTGGGCATTGATTAGGTGGTGACAGATCTGGAGAAAAGAGGTATGATCACTTACTCACATCCCCCTTCTAATTCTCATATCTGGTTCAGTGAAAGAGCCAAAGAGACTGATGTGGCTTAAGGTTTACTCCAGGCAACTGAATGTCAACACTACACCTTTAAGTGCTGCTGTGCTGAGTTTTGTGCAATTGGCAACTCAAATTCAGAGACTGTCCCACTGGTGGAGAGCAACTCTAATTGCAGGAGCCCTCCCCCCCACCAAAAAAAAAAAAAGTGGGGGAAGCAGCAACAGCAATGCAGCAAGTACTTCATTAAGTGGAAGTTGAGATTCACCTGAGAAATATCAAGGCCAAACTGGCCCTAGTGGACTAAAGAGATCTTTACTATTCAACTCAACTGCATTTAAAGAGACAGAACAGAAATATTCTGCGTGGGGAAAAAAGACTTTTGTCATTACTCCAAGCTGTTAAACAGTTTGAGCCACCAAGGGGTAACCTGTCTGGACAAATCCCACCAAGACTTGTATTGTTTTGTCTTTCCAGAAATGATACCAGCACACCCTCACTGAAGATGAAGTTAACTAACCAACAGAGGACAGCTCATCGTTCTTGCAGGAGCAATCATCGCCAGCACAAACTAAATTTGGTTCACACGTCAAAAAGCTCGACCCATAGGGTGGAGACCACTCACTTATTTTATTTATGCTAATCAATATGGTAACTAGAGCATATTCTGCACCACACATACTTCTTAGTTGTGGGTGCAATTTACTGTGACATTAACTATTAAAGAAGGAGAGGAAAGCAATCTGCCCACTGAAATTCAAAAGTTATCCTGGGAAAATGCAACTAAATTGGAAAGGGAATTCCACTCTTGGTGGTAACTGGTTAATTTCCCTTATGACCCCACCAACAGTAAAGCCACAGATTTTGTTTTAACAGCACATAATGCTTTGATATTTGCTATGTACCCAATCGTTTTGTCAGTAAATCATAACATAGCTGTACTCTGTACCGTGGAGCACAGAGTCATACCTGTGCTCTGGTGGAATGGATGTGCCTCTATGAGAACCCCTTGTGATTTTGTACTTCTAGACCACCTTACTGTAGCTACAAGAAGTGACTCTTATATTTGTGTCTGTTACTTTGTTGAAATTATGGGATGTAGTTTTTGTTATTCAGCTCTTTTTTGTTTTCTTTTTCTCTTTCTTTATTTTTTCTCTTCCTCTTTAATTAATTTCTTTTTTTTTCCTCTTCCTTTTCTTCCTCAGTTCCCACTCCAAATCCATAAGGTTAAAAACCCCAATTTCAGTAAAATAAAGATATATGTAATCTAAACCCAGGAAAGCTAAAGCTCACATACCTTTTACACCAAGAAGACTCTGAAGTACATCTCTTTGTTCCTGTTGCTGGGTTCAAATACAGTCATACCTGGGCCGGTAGAGTTTTGCTGCAGGTCAAAGCTCGAAACAATCTGGAACTGCCCTTTCAGGGGGAGGAGATATGATAGTTTCCTTCTATTGGAGTGACTCATGCATTTTTCAAAATCAGAACTGTGAGAAGTCCTCCTCCTGACAGTAAGTGCTTGGTACAATTATGTCCAGATCAAAAGCCTTTCTGGACCAGGTTTTGCACAATCTTACGAAGTCTAACAAAGGGAAGTGCATGAGTTGGGGCAACCCTGCATGTATGGACAGACTGGGAAAAAACAGACTGGAGAGCAGTGCTGTGGAGAGAGACCTGGGGGTCCTGGTCAGTGGTAAATTGAATATGAGTCAGCAGTGCCCTGGCAGCCAGGAGGGCCAAACATGTCCTGGGGGCATCAGGCAAAGCACCACCGGCCAGGTGAGGGAGGGGATTGTCCTGACCTGCCCTGCACTGGGGCGGCCTCACCTTGAGTCCTGGGGGCAGTTTTGGGTGCTACAATATAAAAAAGATGTAGAGCTATTAGAGAGCCTTCAGAGGAGGGACACAAAGATGGTGAGGGGTCTAGAGAGGCCGTAGGAGGAGCAGCTGAGGTTGCTTTTCTTGTCATATCACATTAACTCCTTATAAACTATTGTGAAGTAACAATAAAAATGTGGGTTTGAGATATGTTTTCCTCATAAAAGGCATATACACTTTTCCTATTCTATATCACTGGACTGGTTTCATGTGCCCCAAGTGATGTATGAGAAAAACAGAATGACATTTATTCTGAATTCTAAGTGAATTAAACAAACAAACAAAAAAAAAACAAAAAACCTCCAAAAAAACCAAAAAACCCCAAATCCAAACAAGCACCCCCTTCCCCCTCAAAAAAACAAAAACAAAAACAAAAGCAAATCAGGACAAAAAGTCAAAACCAAAGAGTCAGTATTGAACAGTTCCCAAATTAGGAAGAATGAAGGCGATGGTGTCTGAAGAGTGTTTTTTCCAAGGCCTTCTTGAATGCCTTGTTTCTCATGCTGTAGATGACTGGGTTGAGAAGGGGAGTGATCATGGTGTAGAGCACAGCAACAGCCTTATTGAGGTCTGAGGAGAGGCTGTAGGTGGGACGGACATACATGAAAATCATTGTACCATAGTATATAGTCACCACCACGAGGTGTGAGCTGCAGGTGGAGAAGGTTACTCTTTTTCCAGAAGCGGAGGGTATCTTCAGGATGGTAAGGATTATAAGGAGGTATGAAACTAGGGTCAAAAGAAAGCAGCTGGAAAGGACCAGGAGAGAGAGCACGAAGATGACAGCTTCTGTGACAGTGGTGTCTGAGCATGAGAGCTTCAACAGCGGAGAGATATCGCAGAAGAAGTGATCAATGAGGTTGTAGCTGCAAAAATGCAACCTGGAGATCATCAGACAGGGCAGAAAACCAGTGAAAACACCAGTGACCCAGGAGCCCACAGCCAGACGCATGTAAGACTCATCAGTCATGACCACACCATACTGCAGGGGCTGACAGACTGCGAGGAATCGGTCATATGCCATCACTGCCAAGAGGTAGCATTCAGTAGCTCCCAGGGAAACGAAATAGTAAAGCTGTGCCATGCATCCTGAGAAAGAGATGCTCTTCCTCTTTGCCAGCAGATTGGACAGCATCTTAGGTGCAATTGTGGTAGTGTAACAGACTTCCAGGAAGGAGAGGTTCTGGAGAAATCTGAACATGGGTGAATGAAGTTTTGGCTCCAGTGTCACCACCAATATAATAATGATGTTTTCTAAGATGGTGAGAATATAAATAACCATGACCACAATGAATAGCAAAATCTGACAGTATGGGTTGCTGCTGAAGCCCAGTAGCTTGAATTCCAGCACTGCTGTAACATTTGTCATCTCTCAGAAAGAGCTAGGATTTGTCTGCTAAGGAAAATATCAGTATAAGAATATGATAACTTCCAATGGTTAAAATCTATAAAGATTAGGATTCTCAAATAAAATTTTGGGAACAGCATCAAAATCAAAACCAGTTCTGTTCTTTCTACCCTGTATTTCCCTCGACTTTTTCTCTCATGAAATGTAAATTTTAACACGTATTTCATAAACTTGACATTGACAATTGTAGAATGCATTGCAAATAGTCCAGTTGCAAACAATTGCACACAAATATATGTATAAGAAAGTGCACAAATATATAAAGCTTTTTGCTGAAACAAATAAAAAAAATTATACATAATCAACATTGATTATTACATGATTTTTTTTATAAAGATGTCTGTAATCATTTGCGTAGTCCATACACATATAAGAGTACAAATAAGAATCCTCTCAAAATGTTCTCTCATGAAGGACTACAAAACTTTCACAAGGATTAATCAGCAATCTATTATTTCTTGTTAAATGTTTTGAGTGAAGATATAATTTCCACCTCAAGAACAGAAACAATAGAGAATAATCTTTTCCATTGATTAAGAGCATTGATTAAGAACTCCATTTTTCATGTTCAAAATAATGCTGATACACATGGCAGTGGTATCTGTTTACTTACAGATGAAACAATGCGCATAATTTTCAGTATGTGTCCAATTTTTCCAGAGCTGTTTCACAAGCTGTGAAGCATTAGGTGTGAGTAGGTTTCAATCTGCACTCAGGCCCTTGTCTAAGAGTATATACATCAGTAACTTTGTTATTTTTGGGGTTTAAGGCACAATAAATGACAGTATCAGAAGATTAATTAATTATCTGTTACTCTGTAGCTTGAGCCTTACATTGACTAAAACATTATCTTGGATAGAAACCCTTTCTGACTGAACTCCCTCTTGGTCAATGTCGGCTTTCACAAAGACACACAGACAGAGATAAATGCTGAACTGTACGAAGCATGGATTTCAAACCTTGTTAATGATCTCTGGGGATTAATGCCATGGGGGGAGACAGTCCATAGGGCACAATAGAGACAAGGGACTGATGACACACCTGCAAGGAAGACCTTGTTAGTAAGAGAAGAAAAAAAATTAAAAATCAGTGAAACCATGATGAAACCAAACCTCCTCTATCTCTTTTCATACCGTGGAATATTTTTTGTAGCTGTAGCGGTATCCACAACCCACTCACACTTTTGTTACTGCATCAAAAATACTACCAATGTTACTGAGAGGAAATGATTCTTAAGTGATAGAAACCTTATTGTTCTTGTTCACCATAACTTCAGTGTACATGACCAGTTCCATGCACCCTTCTTGAGACCAGGGTAGGGAATCTACACAGTTTGCAGTGGATATCATGAAGACAAGTTTAGCTAGAAGGTAAATTCCCTGTGTAGGTAGTAGGGATGTAACTGTGAATGGGATGTGACCCTACTGACCATCAACATGTCCATGGTCCGGTTCAGCAAAAGTGATCAGAGTGTTAAGGCTGTGTTGTTAGAAGACTGCCAACGCCAACAGTCTCTGGGACGTAAGATTTGTCCTTTCTGGCTACTGGAGGTGGGTCTGGTGGGCCCTAAGCCCAAAAGATCTCTCTGTTCCAGGACAATAGATCCAGTGCAGCTGCTGCTGCCTCATTCATACGCTCATCCAGCAGCGAGCACACATCCTAGAGACACACACACACCACACTAACATGGCAGTTATGCAAACAGACACTGAGAAGGGCACTGATTTAAACAGCACCTACATCTACCACTACCAGAACCAACAAGGAATGTTAAGTATATGTATCCAAGACCCATTCCATCTCTGTGGCTGATTGGGATTGAAGTCCAATAGCAAAACCACCCAAACCCTCACTCTAGACTCGTCAGAACAGCCTCAACTAAATATTAAAATTATTTCCGTATTTAAAAGAAATCACCATGAGTAACAACACTGTCAGCCCCCTCCCTAGCCAATGAGACATAACTTAGCTATGTTTAACATAACACAGCATCTCACAAGTTGTCAGGTGGGGCTTTGATTTCTTACATGAATTAGATTTAACTGACCATAATAGTATTTTTGAAATGGAATATGCTGAATCTCACAAAGATAAAAATAAAATTGACATTAGCTTTCGCTCATAGTCACTGATGCTGAACTGCTAAGCCCTCAACAGAAATGTAGTGATATTTGAGTTCAAGAAACAACAGAAACCGTTCAGACTCTGTTGAATGCAGCTTGTTCATCATAACTCAGTGAATATGGAGAAAGTACAGTTAAGATATTTGTGGTTCCTTCTATTATGTCTTTGCAAAACGTATTGAAGGGAGATGAATCCCAATCTACTCCTAATGGCTCCTAGCCAGGACTGATGCCTAGATGGATTCATGTGAATCACTACCCTTGATGCGGGCAAAACGGATGTAGATGTCAAGGCAACCTGTCCTGTTTTGGGAATGGAATAGGGCCCTCCATAGAAAAATATCTCCATCTGCCTTAGAAATGCAACCTTGTATAGGAAAAAAAGACACTGCTGGGCTCTGTATCATTCTAATTGTTGCTTATAGAGGAAACAGAAATCAAGTGGAATTTACTGTGTTTCAAGGAACATTATCCAGGTATGACATGAACATCTAAATATAACCTAATAAACCAGCAAACAAAATAGTTCTATCTACAACACTGCATCTTCTGGAGTACAACACATCTCCTCATCTGCCTGTGGGGTTTTGTTAAGGATGTCAGGAGACATCTCTTTCAGCCCCAGACCAGGACCCTCTTGCCCAGCCACTGGAGCCCAATCCTATTGCCTGAGAGCCCGTGGTCTGTGCCCAGGCTGAGGGACAGACCTGCCACTTCACCGTGTGCAAGTTCAGTAATGAAGCTGAGCACACATCCTTGAGACACACAGACACAGAGAAAGGACACTGAGACAACTGATGAGACAGACTGCCACAGGCAAGGCACTGCACACCCAAGCACAGCAAGCCCTTCCTCCTCTGGAGATGGCAGAGACAGGATGTCACTAGTGCAGGCACCCAAATGACAGTCTCTAGGTTAAGAAATGTACACATATTCTCAGGTGTCCTGAGTCTGAACACAGCCACCCTTCTGCTCAGTACCCCTGCCTGGATCCCAGTCCTCTCACTCATCCTATGGATGCCCCTATATAACAGTTGGTTCAGCTTGGTATACACTGCAAACACACGGCCCTCATGTGCTCATCCCAAGCTCACCTCGCATTCCCAGGCCCCCCAGGCCCCTTGGTGCCCAGTCAAGGCTCAAGTCTTGTCTTTCTTGTGCCCTAAAAACACCCCACCCAGTGCACCAAAGAAGGAGATTCCTCCTTGTCTTTATGGGGCTTCTCTCTCAAGTCAAGCAATAGAGAACTCCTTGGCTTGACCCTTCCCTCTGGGGTTCCCACGGGGCAGATATTGCAGCTTTCATCCTCCAGCCTTTTCAAGTATTCCTCCAAGAGCAGAGGTGCCCACTTGGCTTGTTAATCTGAAGGATTCTATGTTCAGTGTCAAGATGATCTGGATTCAGGCAGAAAAAGGGACAGTCTTCCTCCTGTTTCCTGGCTGTGTGAGCAGCACAACACGTGTGTCCAAAGTGCTGTGGTAACTAAATGAATCACCAGACAATAAGGAAATATGCATTTCTCATACCCCTAGCAATTCTGGCAGTGTAAACTCTACCTTTCGTCAAGGTCCAGTTTATTTCTACATGAAGAATTTCAGGCCAGGCACAGAGCCTGGTGCAGAGGTCAGGTGATAACACCAAACGAAGATGATCAGAGAAGTGCTAGCTCACCAGGCAAAAGTGAGAAAGTGGAAATACTCCTCTCGTCTTCTTGACTGTCTTCATTTTAGCTCCTACTTTGTGTCCTGTTTGTGTTGTTGCTCAGGAAACTCTTGTCGTATGTGCTACTGTGATAGAGAGAAGAGAAGGAGATGTGCTGACGTGCCTTAGTTGCACTCTGACAATGAAGACAATAGAAGCTGGGACAGAAGAGGTGAGAGCAGGAAAGACAAGTGTGCTTTTTGAAGAGAAGCCAAGGTAAGGGCCTCTAAGTTAGCAGTGAGAAAACGTGCCTAAGACAAACAAAGCAAAGCAAAACAAAACCATAAACTTAAAAAGGCTTCTAGCCTTTTTAAGGCTGATAGCACCTGCATCCAGAGACCAAAGGTCTCCTTATCTTCCCATGGTCTGATGATAGACAGATCCCTGCCCGGGGATGGGTAGGATGCAGAAGGACATGCTGTCCTTGGGTCTTCACTACTTTTCTCATGTTAAAGCACTTGTTTTCTTCTCAGAATTGGAAGGGGATGATGAGGAGCAAGGAACCAGGATTCCTTATGTCTGTCACTTGTCCCAGAGGGCAAACATCTTAGAGCAGAAGAGGAAAAATGGCAGGAGAAAACTCCAAAAAGCACATTTACCCATGCTGGTTGGGGAGTGAAGAGCTATGAGTCACAACTGAGTGACTAGAGGGAGGCTTTTCATCACAGCCTCCCAAGAAGCCATCTCCCACACACAACTGGGACTGCTACCTACATGACAAAAGCATGTCTTTTTCTCAGTAGGGAGCTGCATTTGGGTGCAAATGAGTAATAGTCCAAAGTGAGTAGGGATCTTCGAGCCTAAAAACTTGGAGTAAAAAAAAAAAAAAGTCAAGGCATTATTTCTCTGTCCGCAGAGAAACTGGTAATGTAATTCCAAACCTCTCTTTCTTCTAGGACATATTGATTTTTACTTCCTTTGTAGACTGTAAGTGAAAATGTCACAGTAGGGACTTTGCTCCTTAAATGTTCTTCTTTTCTCTTATCCCCATAGGGCCCTCCAACCTAAAAGTCAACACAGAAATGTTTCTCATTAACAGGCTTCTCTGACCCAGTGTTCTGGAGTTCAGGAGTTTGGAGTACCTGGACATCCATACTTCCAACAGAAAATGGATGCTTTGAGGTTGGCTATAAATCTCAGTTTCTCTCGCACTTCAGCTTGATCACACAAGTCTCAGGAGAAGTCACTGTAGAGCTCAGGTGTTGACTATGTGCCTTCTCTACGATCTCATCTTAGAGAGCACCTGCAATGCAACAAGGACTATGTCCCCGGGGCTGCTGAAGAAATATCAGATACTTCACTTCCCCTCTGATTTAGTAGGTGGATCACAGAAGCAAGAGGAGGACTGAAGAGACAGGCAAAAAATATCTTGACTGTAATTTCTCCCACAGTCATTATGATGAACAAGTTGCATTCAACTGAGTTTGAACAGTTTCTATTGTTTCTTGAACTCAGATATCGCTACATTTCTGTTAAGGGCTTAACACACTAGTTTCCAAATCAACATCAGTGACTATAAGCCAAAGGAAATGTCAGTTTTATTTTTATCTTTGTGAGATTTAGCATATTCCATTCCAAAAATATTAATTTGGCCAGTTTAATCTAATTCATATAAGAAATCCAAGTCCCACTTGACAACTTGTGATATGCTGTGTTATGTTCTCTCATTGGTTGGGAAGGGAGGTGACAGTGCTGATTTCTCCTAAATATGGAAATATTTAAATATTTATTAGAGTATAAGAGACAGAGAAAGCATCTTGCCTGTTAAAATTTGATAGGATGTTTTAGAATTGGCCATCTGCAGACACAAGGAAGAATTTTGAGGGAAATTAAAAAGAAAATTTACAACTGAAGTGAATTAGAGAGACTGCTTCCCTGTGTTCTATGCATATACATTGTAAAAACACGAAACGCAGGAATTCATAATGCAGAAATTCTTTTGAAATGTGCAACTCCTATTTTTATTAGAAATACAACCTACAAGTGAAGGACTGCTAACTTGAAAAGAAATTACCAGGGGAAGTAGAGGCAGACAGGGGTGGGCCTAAGGGTAGAACAGAAGATCTGGAAAAATGCTTGGAAAAGTAAAATAAGAGGGGTAAATAGAGGCAGTGGAAATGAGAAGGGATGATTCCCATGTCACTTAACTCAAGTAATATACTTATATTGGAACTTACCCTGGATTCTTGAGTTCCCTGACCTCCTCCCATAAACAATGTTTTAAAAAGTCACTGAGGTTGCCTTTATGGTCAGTGGAAAGAGGAAGGTGCCTTTGAAAGCTCCTGAGGGAGACCTTTTCTAACTAATTTTGTACCAAAGATAAAGGTTTATTTTTTCCTTTCTAAAGGCCTTATCAGTCTTTCCTGTCTTCCCAAAGACTTTATTCACTTCTTCCAGAGGTCTTGATTCCCTGAATGAACGAGGTCCCACCTTAAAGTGCAGGTGGTACCATACTGTGCTATACTGGAAAGGCTATGACCCCGTGCTATGCATAAATGAAAGGCAGTAGTGTTAGCTTAGCTATTAGGGAGAAATTCTTCCCTGTGAGTGTGGTGAGTCTCTGGCTGTTGAGGTAAACTGTAATCCTGAACAAGCATTTAAAAATCTACAGATTTTTTGGGCCATTTTCTATTTCAACTCAGGAGTCTGGTGTGAAGCCTCTCATTATAAAGCACAGACGAGTTTAAAGGCTTGTAGGCATGATCATGATGAAGTGGCCTAGAAGGTTACAACATCTTTCTTAAGCCATTTTATCTGACTTTGACTGGTATTAGTTTACACTGAATTCTGTGCCCAGCACTTATCTAAACACAGTTACTCAATTTCTTTTACAGATCCATGAGGCTTTTGGCAGATTTTCAGGTGAACAGAGTGAGACTTTTCTCAGCCAGAAGATCTGCAAACCCTGTGTTGTTGCCTTGTATAACTAACATGTATAACACTCCCATCCCTGGCAGTGTTCAGGGCCAGGTTGGATGGGGCTCTGAGCAATCTGATGTAGTGGAAGGTATCCCTTTCAGTGTCAGAGGGGCTGGAATTTGAGGATCTTTAAGGTCCCTTCCAATCCAAACCATGCTGTTATTCTATGATTCTACAATAACTGAGACATATGAAACAGCACAGGCTGTGTGTATGAGCCTAAGCATCCATGTGTGCAGACATCTGAATTTGTCATCCAAGGCTTCCTAAGCTTTCAAGAGACAGAGTGCACCATGACAGGTCATCTCTTTCATTTTAAGATATATAGCAGTTGTATGTGTCCAAGCACTGATGCAAGGTGAGTGAGAATAGAATGAAACAATTTAACCCAAAATCCTCCAGAGGTTAACTATTATTCTAACAGGACATGTATCAAACCAGGTTAATATCAAATAGGTGGGAGGATGGAAAAACAGACTTATGGGGTACTGCACAAGTAGAGTGGGATTTGTCCTCCTGCTTTAGGACTGCAATTGACTCTCTGAATTTCATGTAAACTACTGCTAACAACAGAGAGCTATTTGGCTTGACTTAAGAGATGTACCACACTCTTTCTCTATTGTCACTGTGTCATTATTGTTCCAACATGAAATCCTCTGAGAAAGAGATCACTGGAAATCAGACATCATTTCTGGAGATCTGCTACACCTCTGTCACTCTGCCTAGAATGCTGGTCAATCTTCTCTCAGGTGATATGTCCATCTCTTTTGCAGGTTGTGCTGCACAGATATATTTCTTTTTGTTTTCTGAGGCAACTGAGTGCTAAGGGCCTCTT
Source organism: Cephalopterus ornatus (assembly GCA_013396775.1). Taxonomy (NCBI): domain Eukaryota; kingdom Metazoa; phylum Chordata; class Aves; order Passeriformes; family Cotingidae; genus Cephalopterus; species Cephalopterus ornatus. Next base: position 8,800 of record VZRE01005324.1, on the reverse strand, counting down.
GGGTGCTATGGCACACGACAGCTACTGAGCCATATGCAGCCCTCTGCATTACATAGGTATCAAGAATAAGAAGGTATGCATGCAGCTGGCTGCATCCTCAGGGATATGTGTCAGCCTTGTGGCCCTGGACACATTACATTTATCTTCTCTTTACCCTTCTGTGGTTCCAACATGATCAACTGTTTCACCTATGAGATCCAACCAGCGCTGATGCTGGTGTGTGAGGACATCTACTGGAATGAGATATAGTCTTTTCTGGCTGCTGCCTTTGTCATCCTGATGCCTTTTGTGCTCATTTTGGTATCCTACTGCCTCATCATTTCCTCCATCCTCAAAATCAAGTCTGCCAAGGGAAGGTATAAAGCATTCTCCACTTGCACCTCACACATCACTGTAGTGACATTATTCTATGGGACAGCTGTGTTCATCTATATACAACCAAAATCCACCTATTCCCTGGATATGGACAAAGTGCTCTCCCTGTTCTAATCTGTGGTGACGCCTATATTGACTCTTGTTATCTACAGCCTTAGGAATAGGGAGGTGAAAAGGGCTCTTTTAAAATGAGAATGAAACTATTTCACTCCAATTCCTAAGCCAGTCCCCACTTTGGGGGGACAACCATCCACAAATATCTCTCCTAAAAAACCACATCAGTATATGGCCAGAGAGATATAGGAAAAACTAGTGGCAGGAATTAAGCTATGAAGGCATTCACCTCGCCTGAGTTCAGCCTCATCCTTGGAATTGTTCAAAGACGAGATGGATGAGGCTTTAAGCAAACTTATCTAGTGGAAGATCCCTGCCCATGACTGGGGGGGTAGAACTAGATGATGTTTAAAGGTTTATTCCAACCTAAACCATTATACCTTTATGAGAGAAGTTCATCTGACAGGGCCTATGCAGTTGTGTTCATTCAGAGGCATCTACTGCCACCTGAAGTCCCGTGGGACATTTCAGCCATCTGTATGGCCTTGGAAATATGGCACATGACATACAGAAGACGTTGCCTTCTGTAGTAGTGGCTGGGGAGCGGGCAGGATGCCAGGGGACATCTCCAATAACACAGAAACCCACTCCTAAGGCCATGGTTACTGGAATCTATGGAGTGATACACGTGACCTAATATATATATATCTCCTTTATAATGCAAAGAATTAGTCCCTGGACTCCAGTGAGTCACTTTGTCTACTCTCAGACAGACATTTAGTGTCATTTGAAATGCCATAGGTTTGGAACTGAACTCCTGGTTATAATTTAGGAGGTCATAGTGCCATCTACGGGTTATCATAGATGTGTCATCTCTTGTGAACTCCTGCGTTAGGAAGTCCTGTACTTTCCAGGCCATCTCAAAGAGCACTAAACACACATATTCAATTAAATAAATCAAGCTCCAAACTTCCTTTACCTCTAATAGGAGACTAGACATCTTACTTATTTGAAGACATCTATATAAATGTGATTGAGAAAACTGAAATCTCACCCTTCTGCTGTAGGGACTTACACGCAGATGAAATCAATTCAACCCATGTTAATTGCAAACGCACTTGTCAATACATATTCTGATGTTGTAAGAGAACATTCCATATCATCTGACTGCACCTCCCAAACCTAACTTCCTGGTGAGAGTTCCTTTATCAACAAGATTCTTTTTCAAAAATGTTAAATATTGTGTGAAATAATCATACAGGACATTGATCTCCACCAAAATTTGTGCTGAGATAACTACTTAATCTTGTCTTTGCATAGTGTTTAAAGACAGCTTTAAGGGACAAAAAAATGAAAAGAGGAGGGACACTTGGTAGAAGACCAAGCAGGAGTCTATTCAAAAGTGACTGGCCTGCAAATGAGACAAGGTCAGTGTGGAGTGGCTGAGCAGGAGTCTGTGCATCAACCTGTAGAGAAAATCCCCAGCCCCCTGGCACACACTGCCCAGAGGCAGTGGCAATTTCAGGAGAAAGAAACACAAGGAGACTCGGGCTGCGATGAAGCATTGCTTTAATGAAAACAGAAAGGGCTTTCTCCCCATCACAGTGAGAGCTGGTGAGAATCATCCCCCATCCACAGCAAGGGCAGGGGAAGTGCTTTGCCTTGGTCAGGGCCAAAGCTCCAGAGCCTGGGAGAGAGGGTGAGGGGCTACCTGGGGATAACAAGGAAAGCATAGGAAGATTAAGAGCAACAAGTGCACAATGTCAAGGGATGACACACGGCTCATGTCCATGGAGAGGAAGAGGCAGGTGCCCCACGCACTGTGAAACCACAGGCATCTCCACAGTCCTGGATCCAGATCTCGTTTGTCCGTTCCTGGTCGTCCTTCCCAACACGAGTGATCCACTGTCCCTACCAGCAGGGATTGCCCAAACGCAGGGACCCACAGAGACCGCTCCCAAGGCCTGCAAATCTCCCAAATCCAAGGGAGCCCCCAGAAGAGATGGGAANCCTCCCAGACCAAGGGAGCCCCCAGAAGAGATGGGAACCCCCGCAGAGCTGAGGGAGCTGCCAACAGCAGCTGACAGAGAGGATCCCACGGCTGTGCTCTGAGGGAAGGAGGTGAGGATGGGGCCCGGCAGGGTCACCACCACTGGGGAGGGCTCGATGTACACGGTCGAGTCAGCGCAGCGCTGGACACAAGGCTCGTTGCAGCTGCTGGCAAGGGGGGATGGTCCGCAGGGGAAAGAGGGGCAGGGTCTGCAGCAAGACATCTCTGGGTGAAGGAGGCAGAGCTGAAACACAAAGCAGGGCATGAACATGACATGGAAGCCGAGGGGAGACAACAGATCAGAACATCAAATGCCTTCACAAAGAGCCCGGTGCGGTTTAGACTTACCTGGCTGACAGGGGAGATGGCAGCGAGGGCAGTGGATGGCTGCTGTGGAGACACAGGAACTTTTATACCCAGTCTCCAAAGCCTCAGGGGACCTGAAGCATTCTTTTTGCATGAAGCATTCTCCTAACTTGCAGTATTTGCTTGCAATGTGCTCCTGGATGTTTACACATTTCCCCCTTTCATCAAGAGAGGGTTTGCCCCCATCGAACACGTGGGCAAGAATAAAGGTGCCCTTTGAAGTTCATCGATTGTTATGCTGCTCCTTAAAGCCACGGGTCTTGTTGTCCATCTTGTCTAGGCTGCCCGCAGAAACACAAACTGGCATTGCTGGCCATGCACATTCCTGGGACACGGTCTCCACCACCGCCCTTCCACACCACACACTGACCTCAGGCACTGAGGAGTTCAGCACCTGAAGACACCTCAATGTTGGTTCCAGCTCAGGGCCTTGGCCTCCCCAGCACAGACTCATAGGCTTCACAGTTGTCTTTAGACATTTGGGCAATGGTCCACCGGTCTCTTTTTGACCCATCCTCTGCCCAGCTCTTGCACTCTTCTGCACTCAGTGCAAGAACTGTTTCTTCTGACCCTTACACCACTGAAGCACCTGGGAGCTCTGGTTCCCAGTCTTTCCCACATCCCAGAGAGGCTATTTGTCGCCAGGATGAACATGAGGAGAAAAACAAAGCCGTTTTGGCTTGACTCAGCCTCAGACAAGGAGTCATAAGGCCCTTTGAACATGCCTTTCATAGACTTGTTTTTCAGTAAACAATAAGCTCTCTGAGCTGAACTCATATGCCCAGCGGGAAGAAGAAAAGCAATGGTTATACTGTCTAGGAACAACACCTTTCCCATCCAGGAGTGAAACAGCTGGACAGTCCCGATGAGAGTGAGCAGCTCAGCACTTTGGCCTGCCCTTTAATGTTTTGCTGATGTCCATATGACTTGGACACTGGATAAGCCACAAGGATTGATAATCACAGGCCTCAGTGAAAGCATATGTCAACGGGTGAGGTGTCTTCAGGTGCTGAACTCCTCAGTGCCTGAGGTCAGTGTGTGGTGTGGAAGGGCGGTGGTGGAGACCGTGTCCCAGGAATGTGCGTGGCCAGCAATGCCACTTTGTGTTTCTGCGGGCAGCCTAGACAAGATGGACAACAAGACCCGTGGCTTTAAGGAGCAGCATAACAATCGATGTACTTCAAAGGGCACCTTTATTCTTGCCCACGTGTTTGATGGGGGCAAACCCTCTCTTGATGAAAGGGGGAAATATGTAAACATCCAGGAGCACATTGCAAGCAAATACTGCAAGTTAGGAGAATGCTTCATGCAAAAAGAATGCTTCAGGTCCCCTGAGGCTTTGGAGACTGGGTATAAAAGTTCCTGTGTCTCCACAGCAGCCATCCACTGCCCTCGCTGCCATCTCCCCTGTCAGCCAGGTAAGTCTAAACCGCACCGGGCTCTTTGTGAAGGCATTTGATGTTCTGATCTGTTGTCTCCCCTCGGCTTCCATGTCATGTTCATGCCCTGCTTTGTGTTTCAGCTCTGCCTCCTTCACCCAGAGATGTCTTGCTGCAGACCCTGCCCCTCTTTCCCCTGCGGACCATCCCCCCTTGCCAGCAGCTGCAACGAGCCTTGTGTCCAGCGCTGCGCTGACTCGACCGTGTACATCGAGCCCTCCCCAGTGGTGGTGACCCTGCCGGGCCCCATCCTCACCTCCTTCCCTCAGAGCACAGCCGTGGGATCCTCTCTGTCAGCTGCTGTTGGCAGCTCCCTCAGCTCCGCGGGGGTTCCCATCTCTTCTGGGGGCTCCCTTGGATTTGGGAGATTTGCAGGCCTTGGGAGCGGTCTCTGTGGGTCCCTGCGTTTGGGCAATCCCTGCTGGTAGGGACAGTGGATCACTCGTGTTGGGAAGGACGACCAGGAACGGACAAACGAGATCTGGATCCAGGACTGTGGAGATGCCTGTGGTTTCACAGTGCGTGGGGCACCTGCCTCTTCCTCTCCATGGACATGAGCCGTGTGTCATCCCTTGACATTGTGCACTTGTTGCTCTTAATCTTCCTATGCTTTCCTTGTTATCCCCAGGTAGCCCCTCACCCTCTCTCCCAGGCTCTGGAGCTTTGGCCCTGACCAAGGCAAAGCACTTCCCCTGCCCTTGCTGTGGATGGGGGATGATTCTCACCAGCTCTCACTGTGATGGGGAGAAAGGAGCACCTTGCAGGTGCCCTGCATCCCACTGCTGCTAGGGGTGATGTCCTGTGGTGCCATCCCCTCTTGTGCTCGGCACTCTTCCCCCTCTTGTCACAAAGCCCTTTCTGTTTTCATTAAAGCAATGCTTCATCGCAGCCCGAGTCTCCTTGTGTTTCTTTCTCCTGAAATTGCCACTGCCTCTGGGCAGTGTGTGCCAGGGGGCTGGGGATTTTCTCTACAGGTTGATGCACAGACTCCTGCTCAGCCACTCCACACTGACCTTGTCTCATTTGCAGGCCAGTCACTTTTGAATGGACTCCTGCTTGGTCTTCTACCAAGCGTCCATGGTGAGCAGAAGAGGATGGCAGATGCTCCCTGAGGAAAGGCAGACAGTGTCACTTGGTGGGATGCTGATGGAGGATGGGAGACCTCTTCCTCCTGTCACCTGCCCTGGTTATGGTATCTGTTGCTCAGGCGAAGAACAAGCTGAGGCAGTTTTGGTCAAGCCAGCGAAGGGACAATCAAGCCCGAGAAACAGCACATCCAAAAGATGTATTTGTGATGGATGTTTGAAAAAGATGATGCTTACTCACATACAGGTATCATTGTCAATGCATATTTTAAAATCTGTCATTCAGGCTAAAAGCATGGGGTGAGGTTAGTGGCAGATGGCACTTCAGTATAAAAACCCCACCTTCAGCTGAACTGTTTTTCAAAGATGGAAACATTCTCTATGTCTATAAGCCATGATACTTTAAAAAAACCTATTGCTTCTGAGAAGCTTCACAATAGGCTAAAGTCACCAACAGATAGATGTGCCTACCCAGAGGTTGTCAGCACAGTATATCAGCTGTCCTGCTTGAACTGCTGCTTCTCAGAACAGCTGCTTCTCCAGCCAGCACTGTTCACAAGCCTTTGTCTGAGAGACAGAAAGGAAAAGGTAGTTTTCTTTCCTTACTTCCTTCCTCTTCTTAACCATCTGGGGAAGAACGTGCCTTACGAGTGTAAGTGGACACATGAAGGTTTCCCCTTGCCATGTGAAGTGGATGGACTCCACCATCTGGGCGAGGCAGGTTTCCTTCATGACAGTGATTGGTGTAACATGCCGGAACGCACATCTGTCCAGAGAGTTGCCTAGTGCATGGATACTGACCTCGGGTATCGTCACCACATCTCAGGCCAGCAACAGACCTTGCCCAGTAGCCTGTGTTCGGTGGCACTGAATCTCCCACCATCCCCAGCCCTGTCTATAGGCGTGACATATGTATGCCCATCAGCAGCCTTGCAGAGTGGCTGGCTCTCTGGAGAACCCCATGAGCAGGCGGAGGAGTAGGAAGTGCAGAAGATTTCTGCATGTTCTGTCCTTTATATCCTGCCCAGGATCTGTGCTGGTCCCTGCAGCCCACCCACAGACCATCATTGCTTTGGGAGCTGGTCACAGGCAGGTCTTCCTGGACACCTCTGAATGTGTGGCTGAGGAGGGGCAGAGGCGAAGAGGAGAGAGGCCGGTCTGGCTGGAGCCCTTTCCCGAGGCTGAGACCACATGGTTTACAGCAGTTTGGACCTTGTCAAAGCAGCTACCTAGAAAAGAGAAGCAAGGCCTTTCTTTGCACAGCTGTGGCTCAGCCTGGAAACACAAGCACCAGAGCATCAGAGATTCCCACTATGAGCAGGTAGTTATGTGGAGGGCAGGATACTCACAGCTTGCTGGGAGAGTTGTGCCCAAAACTGGCTGGCTGAGGCTACAGAGACACAGCATGGAGCAGATCCTGCAACTGCTGAGCTCAGAAGATTTCCTGGCCAGCCCGCCACAGGCAATCCAGAGCAGGAGCTGAGCCAACCCAGGCCTTAGATCAGCTCCAGGAGAGTTGTGCCTTTTAGATGGATTTCTGCAGCAGGTTCTCTGTCAGCTTGGAATCAGCCTACAAGAAGCCCATCCCAGGCTGAGACAGGAGCACTTTCCATTCATTCCATGCCTCCCCTGCCGAATGGACACCTTGTGTTTGGAGGCTCCTGCCTTCGCCAGCAGTTGCTGTGGATGTCCCATGTTGGCAGAGCCAGAGGAAGTTGCTGCCAACATCCCTCTGCTCATGGGTGCATTCTGGGACTTTTTTTAGTAGAACCCCTCTCTCTGTCTCATTTTAGACAGGCTCCTCTTGTGACCTCACCTTTCCATGGAGATTTTGAAAGGGGAAATCAGGGTCACGAGTTGCCACAAGCAGTGCTGAATGGGTGCCAGTGCGTCTCAGGGGTCAGTGCTGTATGAGACCATGTCAGTGGCACTGACAGGGGTGGATGTGGAGCTGAGGTAGCTGGAGGAGTCATCACACAGAGGAATCCACAAATGTCACAGCCTTGGCTGAGCACTGTTGACCTCAGCCCACACCACACCAGGCAGAGGGCACAATGGCAGGGAATGGAACACATGGTTTGTTTTCCTACAGTTCATTAAGTGTTTCTTGGTTTTTGTCTGGTATCTCTCCATTGTCCAGCTGGAAAGCACTGTAATGTAGTTAGATGATTGTGCTTATATCTTCCTGTCCATTTGCTTTTACTCTTTTCGCCTCTCATGTAACTGCCACCAAGGAAGAACAAAGTGAAATGAGAAATGTCTGAAAGCTGATTTGTCTCTGATGAGGAAGGTTGTCATCATCATGAAGAACAGCCAGCAAAGAGCAGTTTTTCACAGCCCCAGGCCAATTCATCTTATTGTCCAAATACTGTTAGGCACACTATTTTTACAGGAAAAAAACCCAAACTTTTTTCTTTCTTTTCCTTCCTGCTGCCAGTTTATGGAAGCACTCAGCCAAGGAAGACTGATTGAAGAGGCCACTCTTGATTGTCATTGAGGGCTCACGGTTACTGAAGCTCATGGCCCGGAAAGGGAAGGAACAACATATCTTGGAGTCCTGGCGTGGCTGCTCCACATGATATAACCTTTGTAAATGGCTCCATGCTGTGGAGGCAGCTGGAGAAATATGCACCAGGGCAGTGAAGCCCCTTATTTCTTCTCACAGAGACTCCAATGCAACACCCTCTCTCCCCTCCACTACCAACACCCAGCCACTAACAGACATTACACTGTCTGTTGGGAATATCAGCTTGGCCTTCCTCCTGGATTTTCCTACTAATGCGAACAAAGAAAACAGACTGGGACAGAGAAAGCCCCCAGGTCTTCAAGCTGCTCATGTTGTTTTTTCCCAAAACACTAACATCATCCTGTCGACCCGAAGAACCCTGGAGGGGCTCCTCCTGTGGTTGGGAAGTTGGGGATTGAGCTGCCTGATGGGAAGGGAGGAACACCTGTATCCCAAGAACACCCAGTGCTGCTGGGGGGAAGTTCTGCCTGCAGCTCCACCCGCCCCACCCCGGCCTTGCTGAGGGGCACGTGGGGAGTGGTGGTGGCTGAGAAAGCAGAGGAGAAAGCAGGTGGCAGTGTGAGGCAGCAGGGGCAGAAGGCAGAGCAGGGCCATGGGTGTGGGTGCTGCAAGAGCTGCAGCAGTGCAGGGTAAAAGTTGTTGGATGAGGCAGCAGCGGTGCAAAAGAACCTCAGCAGAGGATGGTTTCGATGCATTGACCTCTGGGTTATGGGCCCAGCACGCTCCCGCTGCGCCACTCTGCTACCTCTAATCAGCCATTACCTGCCACAGCCTGCCCTGGCGCTCCCTGGCACTGCTGCACCCCCCTCCTTCTCTTTCTCTCTCCTCTCACGGCCACCCAAAGGGGCTACCTCAAAACTTCACCTCTTTTCCCACCTCCTCCTCCTCCTGACAGCTCTCGAAT
>VZRE01005323.1:0-13022 GCA_013396775.1 Cephalopterus ornatus | reverse complement strand
AGACCTTGACAAGTTGGAGAGATGGGCAGTCACCAACTGTATGAAGCTTAACAAGTGCGAGTGCCAGATCCTACACCTGGGATGGGGCAACCCTGGCTGTGTGGATAGACTGAGGAATGAGACAATGGAGAGCAGTGCCATGGAAAGAGACCTGGGGCTTATGGTCAGTGGCAAGTTGAATATGAGTCAGCAGTGCCCTGGCAGCCAGGAGGGCCAACTGTGTCCTGGGGAGCNGCACCAGGCAAAGCATCACCAGCCAGTCAAGGGAGGGGATTGTTGTGCTCTGGTCTACACTAGGGCAGCCTCAACTTGAATATTGTGGCAGTTTTGGGCACCACAGTATAAAAAGACGTTAAGCCATTTGAGAGTGTCCAAAGGAGGGCATGAGGATGGTGAATGGTCCAGAGGGGAAGCCATTGGAGAAGCATATGAGAGCACTTGGTCTGTTCAGCCTGGGGAAGCGAAGACTGAGGAGAGACCTCATTGCAGTCTTTAACAACTTCATGAGGGAAAGTGAAGGGGGGCAGGTACTGATCTCTTCACTCTCATGACCAGTGACTAAAGGAAATAGCATGAAGCTGTGTCATGAGAGGTTTAGGTTAGATATCAGGAAAAGGTTTTTCACCTAGAGGGTGGTTGGGCACTGGAACAGGCTCCGTAGAGAAATGGTCACAGCCGCAAGCCTGAGTTCCAGAAGCATTTGGACAATGTTGTCAGGCACACGGTCGGATTCTTGAGGCGTCCTGTGCAGGGCCTTGATGATACTGAAGGGTCCCTCCCAACTCAGCATATTCTATCATTCCATGCTTTCCCGAAATTCTTATTTTCGCAAGATACAAAATATTCGGTATTCCATGGGAATCTCAAAAACACATTTTGAAATAGCAACACATTATTTTAAAAGCAGGCATATGAGTATTTCGAATTCAATTCATCACCTCAAGATAAAATAATTCAGGGATAATGTTCAGTGTGGAGCAGTATTCAGGCTTTTAAAATCTTTTGTGATGATTAAAAAAGTGAAGGATTCCAAGGCATTTAACAACCATTAAAGCTGTTTATTGTGTGTGTTCTCCAGTACCATGAGTGCTATGTCTATTAGACAAAGAAAAAAAAAACCAAAAAAACCCAAAAAACACAGCAACCCTCAAAGTCAATATAGAGAAACATATCAATGGCTAACACTGTTTTTCTTAACTTCTGAACAGTTAAAACTTCTCTGCTGTCTGCTGCTAAAAATTAATTTTGAAGGGTAACAACCCCGAACCTTCCCTTAGGAAACATGCATTTGAAAACCTCTTTCTCAGTCACTAATATCAGAACCATACTTAATTTTAGCCAGCCATTTCTCCACTCCCGGAAGCAGAGATGCAGGAAAGCCACAGAAATTCCCCAAAAGACGGGTGAAGAAAGGTAGGTATGAATGAACGCTAAGTAGCTTCACAGCAGTGTACCTTTCTGTTTCTTTTCATCTTAAACCATAAACACAATATCTGAATGCTTTATGAAATTTTCAGCATAATATAAAGACTTCTTTCTTCAGTACTTTTTTTCTAAATTTTTTCTCAGTTGCTTGCTATTCTTTCATGTGTTTTTCTTTTGAATTTCAGATTCCTGATGGTTCCTTTTACATTCATCTCTTCTTCTTTTTTGTCTGTTGTCCTACTCTTCCCAGTCCCTGTTCTTTTCTCATAGTCTTTGCCACTCATTTTCTTTGCTCAGATTACTTCAGTCTCCTGAACTCCCACATAGATCTTGCATGCTGAAAATGTTTTGGCACAGGTCTGATAAGCAAAGCAATGTCTGCGACCTACCCATATATTACCTCTCCCCAGTATGCATTCATTTTTTCCTATTAGAATGGGAGGGAATAAGATATAAAAGGACTGGAATGAAAGTCGAAGCAACTCAGAAGGAGCAACGGGGAATCTGGAGCCTGTGTCTTCTCCTAAACTGGAAGAAATCATTGCTTGACCAAGAACAATTTACCAAGACTAGTTCTGAGTTTTTCCTTTCTAAGTCCTCAAAGGCTGTCAGACTGAGGTTGCTTAAATCTATCCGACTAAAACAGAGACATGAGGGAAGATCTTAAAATTTTATATGAAAAAATATGGTGTGTTCAAAGAAACAGTACATGCATAACTTTGTGCAAAGTATCAGATTCACTTTGCAGCCAGTCTACTTTGTCGAAGTGGCTAATCTGTTTAGCCGTACTATTTTGCTGGTGTGTCACCCAGATTCACTGAAGCAAGCATTCATCCTGAGATTGATCATGCCCTGATCAATGTCTAAGTCTTAAATAAAGCCCACCGGTGCCTCTGAATATCAATTCTTAATCCAGTTCTGGACTACATCTCTAATTTTGCTATAATGAAGTGATAAAGATTAAAGAGAACTCTTTCTCTATGAGAAAAAAAAACCAATAGTGTGTTTCACTGTTTGACCAACAGCTGAAAAAGCCTGAAACATGAAGGTTACTGAAATACAATGCTGTAGAAATCAAATCCCCAGATGGTGAGATGCTGAGAAATGTGTAAGCATGGAAAAAAAATTCCTGAATGATGGGCTAATACGTGTGTATTTGGTGTGCATGGACACGTTTTGGTAGTGGAGGGGGTACAGAATTCACAGGGGTTAATTCTGTAAGAAGCTGTTTGAAGCTTCCTCCATGTCCAATAGAGCCAATGCAGATGGCTCAGGATGGACACACAGCCAAGGCTGAGCCCATCAGAATTGGCGGTAACGCCTCTGTGATAACATATTTACAAAGGAAAAAAATGTTAATGTGCAAGATTGTGCCCAGAGAAGACAGAAGAGAGGAACAACTCTGCAGACATCAAGATTCAGTGGAGAAGGAGGGGGAGGAGGTGCTCTGGAACTGAGGTTCTCCTGCAGCCCGTTGTGCAGCCCATGGTGAGGCAGCTGTGCCCCTGCAGCCCATGGAGATCCACAAGGGTGCAGAGATCCACCTGCAGCCCACAGAGGAGACCTACACCTGAGCAGGTGTAATCCTCAAAAGATGGCTCTAAGCCTATGGGAGGGCCGTGCTGGATCAGGCTCCTGGCAGGGATGTGAGGACCCATGGCGAGAGGAACCCATGCAGGTTTCCTGTTAGGAGTTGTGACCCTGTGGGGATTCACACTGGATCAGGCTGGTTCTTGAAGGACTGCACTTCACAGAAAAGTGAGCCATGTTTCAGCAGTTCACTGAGAACTGTTGCCCGTGGAATGTACTGGCATTAGAGAAGTTCATGGAGAGCTGTCTCCTATGGGAGGGACCTCACACTGGAGTAGGGGAAGAACTCCTCTCCCTGAGCAGTGGCAGAAACAACATGTGAACTGAGCATAAGCCCCATTCCCCTTCTCCCTGCACCTCTTTGGGAGAGGGGGTAGAGTTTGGGAAGGAGAGAGAGTGGGGGAGGGGAAGATGTTTTTAATATTTTTTTTTACTTCTTATTATCCTGCTCTGATTTTGCTAGTTATAAATTCAATTAATATCACAGTATTCAATGAGTGATCTCTCCCTGTCTTTACCTCAACTCATGAAACTTTTATTATATTTTCTCTCCCCCGTCTACTTCTGGAGAGAAATGATGGAGAAGTTTTGGTGAGTACGTGGCATCCAGCCAGGGTGAACGCACTACATGTCTCAGTCATCAGTGTTGAGTGACCTGTTAGTGACAGTTCTCTTGTCTGATGTGAGCATAAACAACTGTTTTACCACTGCTAAATGGTGTGCCATAAAAATGAGGGAGACAAAGGAAGTTCAAGCCATTTATTGTCTACCAGTCTCTTAAAATAGTTCTACTTTGTTCTGTTAACAAAAAAGTGGAAACTGTGATACCAATGAAGTACTGGAAAAACCAAACAGGATTTTATTAAATTTGTAAGATTTTCCATATGAAAATCGACTTTAACGTGCATAATTCTGTTATGTGGGCTCTTATGCTATGTCAGTCTCTGAGTAAAAATAATCACTGTATCATTACAATAAATGATTAGCAATTGTAGTAATTGTGTCATGACCTTCTGGAGATTGGACTACGGCTATCTAATTGCCTGTCAGTGTTCAGGGGCCCGGATCTGCAGATGGGACTGAACATACAGCTCAGGAAAAGGGCTGTGCAAGCTTATTCACCCACAAGACTGTTCAGTTTCATACAGTATAATTTAGAATAAATTTTAGGTAGCTATGATTTCTACGGGTGCAGAAAAAGTGAAGCTGCAATACAGCATGTGGAAAGGAGCAAAACTCTTCCCTGTATTGCCCTAACTTCTGCCATCTAACCCTTCTCAGTATAGACATGCTGGGTTCAAGACCAATTTACACCAAGTAGGACCCATAACACTGAAAATCTCCATTGATTTTCCTGCAGCAAGGAAACATTTTCTTCAGTTTAGTACAGCAATGAGCAGTCCAAGGGCACGCAATAATTCATCAACCACTTGCAGTAGCTAAGGAGAGAGAATTCAAAGTTTACAACATCTACAATTATTAAAAAAATACGAAAATTCTTAGAAATTCTTAGAATTCTTACTTCTTCTAAGTACGATGTTTTGGCTTTTTTAACGTCTACAGTGACTTTTTAAATAATTACATAAACTTCCTAATGTGAAACCTACACATTTGAGAAGCAATTATTGGGATATTTAAGTCCTCTGAGGTGTTACTGTTTTCAGAAGCATTCACACAGTGAACAAAACAATCTTATACAACAAATACAGTAAAAAAGGATTTTCTCACAGGCCAACAGGATCAAGTCTTTACAAATAGTTTGTTACTGGTAGAGATAAGAAATACCTCAGAGGCCTTAGGGATGAGCAGGTTTCCTAAAAAGAGGAAAAAAATTGTCCAGATCACTAACTACAAAAGTAACTCAGCAGCACTTCTAGACAAGCAAGAGAAACTTTTCCCTCTAAGACAGGCAAAGAGACTGTCAGACCCACAGGGAGAGTCCTGGGGTCTCTGGAATATCATCAGCTCACAAAATATCCTGGTATTAACACCACCAGGCCTGCTCACTCACCCTACCCCAAATTGCTATACCAGTATTTAAACACAGCAACCTTCTAAAACCATATTAACAGGATGATATGCCTCACTCACAACTATGGCAGTGCTAGTAAAATTGATGAGAAGCCTGAATTTTTCTGCTTTCTACCAATACACAGCTAGAATACTGATTGCCTTTTCCCTAATCCTCAGCAGATTTACCTGTTCCCTGCTCTCCTTCTCAAGGATCCTAACACCATCAGACAATGTTGTTTACCTAGATGATTTGTTCCTTCAGTGAGTGTAACAGGGAGAAACCAGCAGAACCTTCAGTCTGAAGGGGCTTTGAGTGTCCAAGGGGATCACATTATGCAGTTCTGCAGATGGTATTTGATGAACAGATTGTAGATTATTTTAACAATGAACTCATTTTTTCTTACAGTAAACAGAGGATCAGGCTCACCTTGTTCACTGTTCAGTGCAAATGTTAATACAAATCCCAAAGGAGTGAAGAGATGATGTTCCTAAGACACTTCATCTCCACTGAACCTGTCTGACTGATTTCTAAAGGGAAGGCATGCTCTAAGTTATGTCTCAGATGTGTTATGATGTGATCCCCCAACATCATCTACACACCCTAAAGAGACTGACCTTAAAAACCATGCCTGTTCATCTCCGTTTCCTTTCTCCAGTGGTGGAAAAACCATAACATAAAACCAGTCTCAGGCAATATCTCGAGGAAGAAGAGATGTTACATCTCTTGTAATTTGTACTAGTAGAATAAGTCAGATGTAGCAGGTGAAGGTCAGCCAAGAAACTAACAAATATTTTATTAAACCTCTGTTTGGATGTTACTTTTATTTTCAGTCACTATAACTGACAGTGAATGCATACCACACTCCCCTGTTAACTTAAGAACAGCATTTTTTTTTCTCATTACAAATACATATTTTACAATTATTGGGGTACTTTTTCAAGCAACATTTTGGCATTCTTAAAAATGTTACAGACTTTTGGATCTTCCATTTCTGTGTAATAATTTTCAAAAGTATCTTGCTCAGAAATTACGCGTATGGGGACAATAAACCATGAATATCAAGAATAGCTAATCAATACCAAGTTAATAATAGATTGTTCCATTGTATTTGGAGCTTTCTAAGAGGAAGTATTGGTTTGGGGTTTCAGTATTTCAGCTGGACATCTAAGCATAGATTAACCAAATCAGTTCTATTCTGTACTGCTATACTTACACCATTCCAGTAGTCTCAGGCAGGGAATGTTTACCAAAATTTCTCACAACAGGAAATCAGCCTCTGGTCTGATTTTCAAGGTCTGTTATTGTCTTCCATTCTATTAGACAAGTACAAACCTCTAGCACTAATTGAATTGAGAAGAATAAAACCAACTCTGTGGCTGAAGATGAAATAAAAGAACTGATACCTAACAATACCAGCTTGCCTGGAGGAGATACAAAGGCTAGAAGGCATTGTAAAATGCTGTTTAGTGCTTGCTCCTGATTTTTGCATTCAGAAAAATCACAAACTAAACAATATACATTGGCAAATTCTACATTTTTTCTGTTCTAAATAGGATTTTCTATATCTTGTACACATATAACAGATATAAAGACTTACACCTGTACACAGAGAGATCTCTTGTCTCTTAAGTTGTTGATACATCCTTTTGAGGAAAAAAAAGCAAAACAAAAACAAAAAGACCAAAAAAAACCCAACAAACCCACAAAAAACCAACCAACCGAAAAAAAAAAAAAACACAACAAAAAAACCCAGATCATAACAAACAAACAAACAAAAACCCAAACAAACAACCAAAACCTCAAAAAAAACCAAGCAGCCCAAAACCTCTACCTCTGCATCAGATGCTCTCTTGGTGTGTAATGTTAGCAGTACATTTCGTATGAAAACTTCTACTTCTTCTATCAAAAAATTCTTATACATTTTTTCTCTAGGGACTGAATAATAGGTACTAAACACAAGTACACTAAGGGCCAAATTGTCAGTGTTTCAAAATTCCACCCAAGTACTGTGTACACACTATTCTGTATTTTTAGAACCAAGGTTTGGATAAGAAAATTGGGTATTCAAGCATGTTGCTACCAATATTTGCACAAAAGTGCACAAAAGTGCTTGCAAAGCTAGTTTGGGGTTCATCTGTGTACTGGGGTATTCACCTGAACCCAAATACTTTTTCATAATATATTTCAATTTATATTTCAATATGTTTCAGTTTTTGAAATCTTACCCTTTACTACAGAGCCACAGGGAATCTGCTTCACTTTGTCAGAGCCAATCTAATTTGCCATCCTGTTTCAGGGGTAGGAAACATATCATTCCCCGGCTAAATGAAATAAACATTCCTCCCTCTTCTTTGGACACAACTGGGACAACAACGTGGGTCTTTTGCAGATGTGTACCCAGAAAGGGACAATTCCTCATTCTGGCATGCATTTATACTTAATTTAAAACTGAGATAGGATTGCAGTGTCAGCTTCTGGGAGAACACATCTATGGCACCCAGTGCTCTTCATGACTCAAACTTTAGCCTTCAAAACATCTTGAGTGAATTGCTGAGCATGGGGCTAATGGCTGGGAATACTTTTTTGACTTTTTAACAACCAATTAATCCATCATCTCCATGCACAATATTCAGCTGATCTAACTACCTTAGCCAACATTCCTGCAAATGTTGGCTTTGGTTACACTGGTACTAAAGTTCTTTTAAAATCCACCATGTACATGAAGTGACGTTATTGGTATTAGTGAACATTTGGATTGTCTAAATACTGCAAACGCAATTTTTTTCTCCCAAATATACCACATTTTAGTATCATACTCTGTTCCTACACATTGAAAACTCACAGACAATGACAGATTTCAAATCGGTGAAGGTACTGCAAGTTCATATCATGAATATATTGCTCTTAAAACAGTATTTGTTTTCTTCAGTTTCACCTGGGATATATGCTAATTCTGTAAGGCTTAAAAAAAAAAAACAAGCAAACTACAACCAAAAACAAACTGCAGAGGTATTCTTTCTTGCTGCAAAAGTAGACAAGAACATTTGCCTTTTCATCATACAGAAAAGTTGAAAATTGCTTAAACATACTGTGTCTTATAAAGCTCAGCTATGTCACTTAAAGGCATCTCTTCCAAGATCTTATTTTTTTATCATAGCTCCTTTCCAAGGTTTTGACCTCAGCTAAAACTTTTCCCTGTAAGTTCTGGTGTATTAACTCAGATTCATTCTATGTGAGCTAATATTCAAATAACAGCTGCAAGATAAAAGTATCACTTCTATGTCAGAAATCATGTTTTTTCCACACTACAGGAATCTCTGGACACTGTATCAGTGACTATTTCAATCCACCTTATGTTATTATATCACTGGTAGATACTGAATGCATCCCTATTTGAAGCCACAGACTGTCTTAATTACATCACACATTCCAATGTTTCATGCTCCTTTGCAGACACTGTTACTGGGGCTGTAATTGGACTTCAGGCACACAGAGCTAAAACCCAATAAAGAGTCTTCATTGGGTGCTACCTAAGATGTTCTGCTACTCCTTTTCATGGTCTGTTTATCGTAGCTTTTTCTGAACAAGTAAGTGGAGAGGAAATGCATCTTTGGCTTATATTTCAATCTCAGATGAACTCAGTGCAAATTTTCACAAATGAAAGCATATTAGATTGTTAAATACTTTTGTTTCTATTATATTTTGTCAAATTCTATCAGGTGAACTGTGCATGCATTGAAAGGTTCCAAAAACACCTGTCTGATATATAAGTGGAGGGTGCTAGCTGTTTATGTACACTTACGAAAGGTGCTTTGGGCATTTTTTTTTTTTAAATGTACTGGAGTTTGTCCTTTTAATTTCTTTAGTATTATATTATATGTACCATATTTTCCTACAGTTTCTATTGGAACTGTATATTGCTGAGTATCAGATAACATCTGGTAAACAGGATATAAAGAATACAAATTGGTACTCTCTTCAACTAGATATTGGATATTTTTGACTTCTACAAAGTATCCTTTGTGAAGAATAAATCTAATCCTGTTGTTTCCTGTATGAAAGCTCCTGCTTATCTGTCTTTTTCCTTCACAAGCTCCCTTGCTGTCAACTATATAGCATTGTCCTCTAGAAGAGAAGTTAATGAACTAAATAAGAATACATATTACTTAGAAGGATGCCACACAGGACACTCACAGAAGTGGATTAACTACAGGAGAAGAAAACCCACACTTGTGAGTATTTTTATAAATCCAGCCCAGCAGGCACGGCATAATATTGAAATTACTTTCTCTCTTTCTCACTCCCTCTCTCAACTATTAAGCTATCCTATCTCATTCTCATCTTTCCCATAGCCCATTTTAAAGAAAATATAAATTCATGAAAGAAGTTACGGCAAGCTACATGCATTTAATTTGTAGAACTGGCATGACTACATTACAGATAGCACAAGTATTTTTTGGTCCATGAAGTTTCCTGCCTAGAGGAAAAACACCTTAAATAACCATCTCAATACCCTTGTCATGTACTCTCATGCCATGAGATTAAATTTAGCTTTTGTAATTGTAAATGTTCTTGACTAAATAATGTACAATAAGAGGCTGAAGTCAACAATACCTACAACACTACCAACGTGTTGTGTTCCCTACATAATTACTAGTCAATGTACTACATTACTAAAGGAGAATAATTTTGTTTAAAAAATGAGAAGGTTTCAAAAATACAGCTTAGGTCATTTACAAGACTGCCATCACTATGATGGCAGTCTTGTAAATGACCTAAGCTGTATTTTTGGCTTTGATCTCTTAAGCTTAGGGTAGCCCCAAGTTTATGTCAACTTGTATGAAAGTCCCAATAAGCTTCCAGGTACTTAGTGCACCAAATAAAAAGCCCCTTTGAAATGGACTGTACTATTATACATTTCTTCCTTCACATGAAGGAGGAAGAGAACAACTGAAAAGCAGCTTTGCTTAGGAATGCAGGCATTTTATTCTTCCTCTGCATATTGCCTTGTTCTTGTGAAAGTACATGGACAGTACAGTGATAAGTCCTTTGTATTTTTTCTGTCATTAAGCAAAGCTGATCAAAATAAAGCAAAATTAAACCCTACATACTGACACTGCGGGTAAGTAAGTGACAAAATGGATATTTGAAAGTATGAGATTTCATTGCTGTTAGTCTTTTATTACTGTTCTCCCCAATCTTCCTGTTTCGGATACAGCAGAAAAAAAGTATTATCTGTTGTCTTCCACTAATGAAGGAGAACATGACTTATCAAAGTGTCTTTACATGATGTTTACTGTCATCAATCAGTAGAATTTTCTTTCATTTTATTAGATTTAGCTATAACCCCCTTGTTTTGAAGAGGCATTATCATTCTCTGTTAGGCCTAAAATATTCTTTTTACATATGGTTAGCAAGGAGTTCTGTTTGTTTTTCATATCCCACTTAATTTCATGTTCCAGTATACTATGTATCTTTCTAGTTTTCTCTTTTCTTTTGTAAAAACAATAGTTTGTAATAAACATAAGATGACTGAAGACTGTGAAAGTAAGTAAAACATGGTGGAAGAAACTACCTCCATGTTGCAGTCTTCACAAAAGAACAGTTTTCTCATGGAATGCTGATGTCCAAATTCAAAATGAAAGAGCCAGAAGGAGAAAAGAAGGAAGGAAAGAGTATATGAAGAGCATTTTCAGTAATAAAATGGCACTTTGTGGGGTTAAAATACAGAAGCTATCATGCATAAATAGTAAGGATACCAATGGCCCCATGTGTTACTTTTGAACAATAAGCAAAGAAACAATAGCAAGTCTGGAAGAAATACTGTCTTAGCATGGCATACGTGTATTTAAAACATTGCCTGTCATCTCTTATGAATATTAAATTGAGTGCACAAAAAGATTTGTTGCTCAGAAATGTCTGAAAATTTCTGACTGGAAACTAATCTAAAGTCATTGAGGTTTGCAAGGCTTTTCCTGCTCTATGCAGTTTCATTCATTTAGCTCTGCAGTTTTCATTTCTTAAGCAAGTAGTTACATAATGCTGCTAGAATCTGAAATCTCCCTACTGAGGTGATCTCAGAATGTCCTCTTTGTTCTTCAGGTTTTAAAAAATTACTCTTTTGTTGTGCATTGTAACTTTATTTGAGAACAACTGTGAATTATTTTACATTGATTATTGTCTAATTTAGCCGATTCTGAAATTTCATCTGATGTTATATGTCAATAACTTTTAAAAGTTTCCTCCATTAATACACACTTAATGGGCAAGAGACAAGTGTAGACAGGATTTGTGAAGTTCTTTTATCACACAAAAACACTGATTTGAATGCACTGAAATGAAGATTAATTTATCATAATAACAGCAGAATTTTCAACCTCAGGAATCAGGGGTAAGAGTAAACTAAGTGATAACCTGAATGATTTTAGTAACAAGATGACCTTTTAGCTTTTTACAGCAGTTATTTAGAGCTTTGGTCATTGCAACTTTCTACTGAAAACACAGGCAGGTGATTCATCAATAGTTCCATTTGGAAGAAAGGTAAGAAAATGCTCACACTGGGATATCAACACATTGCTAAAGTAGAGTTCAACTATGAAAAAGGTAGTTTTTATCTCTGCATCTTACAAGCAGATACCTGACCTCTCATGACAGAAGTGGAGCTAATTTTTTTAACAAACTTTTGCTGACCACTTAATACAGATTGCTGCACAAAATGTCATTATCCAAAGCAGTGATAAAGATGAGAACAGGACCAAGGTGTCTTTATTCACATGATCAAAATGGTCTTGCATTCTTTATTTTTCCTTTTGCTCTAAAGACAAGTCAAAAAAAGGTGAAGAAAGAAAAGCACTATGATGCAATTTCAGAGGATTTTTACTGCCTAGAATTGTAGAATCACAGAATATCTCAAGTTGAAAGAAACATGCGAAGATCATCGAGTGCACTCCCTGCTCCTCACAGGACTACCTAAAACTAAACCTTGTGACCAGGAGCACTGACCAGATGCTCTTTGAACTCTGACGGGCTTGTTGCTGTGGGGAGCCTGTTCCAGTGCCCTCTCAGTGAAGAACCTTTTCCTATCCAGTCTGAACTTCCCCTGACACATCTTCATTCCCTTTTCTCATGTCCTACCACTGGTCACCAGAGAACAGAGATCAGCAACTCTCCAGCCACTGCCACTCTTTGAGGAAGTTGTAGACCACTTCTTCAGATGAGTCATCTCCCATCAAGAGTCATCCTACCACACACACACCTACATGCACATGTGCAAAAAGGTATTGTGTTATTTCAGGATTTTAGCCCAGTAGGGTGAATTCAGAGATTATATTCTTACTACTTCACTCACAAGACTGAACAAAAATGGAGCAGTGCCTTAGTGGAACAGATGAGGGCTTCAAACGCAACTAACAGAAGGTGCAAGATAGGCAGGCAAGCTGTTTAAATAGACACCCTCTTGGGAAATCACACAAAAGTTTAATCTTCAGACTCTGGAAAAAAGGCACAAGGTACTGCTGCCCAAAATGAATAACTAGGACTCTCTAATAGAAGTCAATAACTCATGTCCCCTGTGGGTCATCACAAAAGGTGGCCTGCAACGAGTGCTTAGCAATAGCTCTAGAAGACAGGCCAAAAAGGTCAGTATTTATGTTAATACAGTGATCATTACATACCTCACACACAGCACAAAGGAGCTGAAAGTGCCTGAGCTGATAGCATCAGCAGTCCTAAAAAAGGCCTTGCACAGTCTAGCCTGTCACATAAAGATCAGAATTTTACCTTCTCTGAGCCTCAGCTTCATATAAATTTGTCACTTGTGTTATGCTGAGCTTTACTGAGCTTAGATATTTTGAATTGTATCCTAAGGACATAAAATAAAGCTTTGTCTAACTCTCCCTCCACTCACTCTACCAAAAAGTAAAAAGAGAGAAATACGATTCAGCCTTGATTCACTGAAAGACCGTGTAGATCATAGAATCATAGAATCGATTGG
>VZRE01005321.1:0-12669 GCA_013396775.1 Cephalopterus ornatus | reverse complement strand
CTGAGGTAAGTGTTTTCAACCCTGATTCAGCCTCAACTGTTTTGTTCTAGTCTGGATCTATGTTGGCCCTCCAACTGACTGTCTCCTCACGGCTTTTCCTGATTTCCACATGATACCTTGTGACAAATTTTTGAGGGTGGAGGGAATATAGTCTGACAATGGTTTCCTATTCAAAACGCTGGGAAAATTATTCCTTTTTTAATTTTCAGGGTGATTTGTGGTTTTTTGTTGTTGTTGTTTTGGTCATTTTTGTTGTTTTTGTTTTGGTTTGTGTTGTTGAGGTTTTTATTTGTTTGGTTTTTGTGGTTTGTTTGGTTTTTTTGTTTGTTTTAGTTGTCATTAACACTGAGATGAGCACAAAGAGTTAGTGACTTCAGAGAGGATCCTGCCAGGATGTTCTGGATGACCTCCTGTGAGATATGTTTCTTTGAACTACAGTGAGCAGATGTGGCTGGTAAGAGAGAGATCATGAATGTAAAGGGGAAGGTGATGTGCCACAGCACAGTGGGGCCAAAAACACATGGTTCTTTAAGATGCATAGGTAAATTCCACGACAGAGGCTGCAGTAACTGCCCCACACACTGTGAGTGGATTAGGAGGTCCTTTCGGATGGATCAGAAGTAGGTCAAAAAAAGGCATAGAGGAAAAGTCATAGTTTCACTCGCTCGCTCTCACACTATAAAACAATTTCAGTTGTGGTTATAGTTACTGCAATATGGGGTTTTTAAGAATTAATTGGTGAAGGTTATTTGCAGTGAATTTCAGGGGTGAGAAGTCTGTGTTGGCAGGATTTGTGCTACCCTTCAATAACATGAGGGAAGTCTGTGTGAGAGATGGGACACAGCACTATGCTCTGGAGTCTTCCAGCATTGCTCTGCTTCCATCTATGGATAAATAAAAATGCCTCTGTGTACGGTGTTTTGAGAGAGAAAACTCCAGTTCAATCAGGCAAATAGTCTTCGACTTCCTAATCTTGTGAGAAATGGAAATGCTCTTCTCTCTCCCTTCCTCTTCATTAGTTTATGTACATCAGCTCCTATCATGTTTACCCATGAAAAAAATGGTTTCAGTAGGACTGCTATCTTTGTATCTCTCTCTATAAACACTTCAAGCCCCATTGTATAACTTACGTGGAAGCAAATAAACTTTCAAATTAAACAGAAAACCTCAAGAGATCTTCCTGCCTGGACATAAGTTGTGTAGCCAGGAGAAAAATAACCAAAATAAGAAGCTATGGGCCATGCCTCATGCTAACAGAGACAGGTGTTTCCCTTGACTATTTTGAAATAAGGTCTCAGCCAAGCCCTCTTCACATGGCTTCAAGTGGGAATGTGTCTTATTGCTCAAGATACTAAAAAATTTGAGTGATTTACACACTTCTAAACCTACTGTGCACTTCTACCATTAATCATACATAATCCACAACAGTGTCACTCTCTTTGTGCACCACGTTGGAAGTATCTGTGTATCATATATTCAAATTACATTGTGTGCTTGAGGGAGCTCGTGTTCCCCAGAATACTTCTGTGGCAGCATGGTTTGCAAGCTCCACACACTACTTGCAAACATCTATTGTGTATGTGACTGCAAGCTTGAATCCCTGCCTGGGATTATCTGAAAACTCTGGAACTTGCCGGCAGGAAAATTTACAGCTAAACAATTATATTGTTGAAACTCTGACAAATCCACACCAGTTTATGACTTTGAAAATAGGGCTAGGTGTGAGCAACTGAATATATTATACGCTGTAGCATGGCCTCCTGGGGGCTGCATTATAGAGTCTGTTTACTTTGACTGACACGTTTCATATTTCTTTTCTTCCAGACATTATTGCTGCAAATGATATCTCTGCTCAATATGGATTTGCTCCTCAAAAAACTGTTTAGATATTTGGATAAACATCTTCTGAACAAGTTCTTTTATTATTATGTTGATAATTTTTGGAAGCAATCCAGCAATAATGCAACAGACAGCCAACACAATGAGTAAAACCAAGCAGAACTGCATTATAGTGGTACATCAGACTACATGGAGGTATGATTACCAGAAGTTCTCTCCAAGGCGAAGTAGTTCTAAAAACACCAAAGCTGGACACAAAGGAGAGCAGATTGTTTTTCTACCCATCACTTTCCTGTAAACAGAACTTTAAATCCCCCCCAAATAGACTGATGACTTCTTGCCAAGGGTGAAATAAATCTCACTTTAGCACAGAATGGCATTCATTTTACTTAGACCCCCATAAGTAGAGACATTATTGCAAAGTAAAACTACTCAGAAAAAGGAAGATTTGTTGTTAAAGCCAATGACATTGTTTCCAGATAGAATCAGCACCGGATCATGCAGAGTGGCAGTACTTTTTTCTTCCTCCTGTATTGGTACCAGAAATTGGAAATTTTCCAGTTCCTTTAGAAACTGCAAGATCTCTAATGCTGAATGCCAGAACAGGTGGCAATAACTGGTGACCTTGTTGTACACAGGTACATTAGCTGGAAGAGTGGTGGGGTTTTTCCTAGCTCTACGAGAGAAAAAGTAGAAGAGCAAAATTTCTTTTTGAGATCATTCCCTGATTGACAAATAAATCATTCTTCATCTCACTCAGAAAGGACTGAAGAGCACCTTTTATATAAAGAGATGGCTGAGAAATGGCAGTTTTGTCAATGTGGGCTTGAGTTATAAAACACAAAGTATACCTTTTAAGTATAATTTTATGAACAGAAAAAGTATATTTTGGTCTGATGCATGAATCTTTTATCTCCCTTACTCCTGCCATTTGTATTTCCTGCCGTTTGGGAATATCCCAAATGGTCTCTGCTTCTCTTTGTTGTTTTATAATTCCTTTTGTACAGCAGCCAATGCTAACATTTCTTTCTGAGTGCAAAAGTTGCTTATGGTTTTGATATACCTGTGCTGTACAGTACTTGCTAAGTACTTGGGGTGGACAATGTGCTTTCTTGAGTTCATTAAGAAGACAGTTTGACCTTGCTCACCTTGAGGAGGGAGAATTTCTACGTTGAGTTCTTGCAGGACATGAGAAATGCAGAAGAGCTGCTGAAGCAGAGGGCCAATGAACCCTCACAATAAACTTCAATTTCTCTAGGGCCTTCATGACTACCAGTAATGGCCCTTGCTCTGAAGCACATGGCGAAATAGGAATGCTGGGGGCCTGGCCTCGGCTCCATCTAGAAACTGAAAAACCTGCTTTAATTGTTTCAGAAGATACTTAGAGTGGATCTCAGAGAAGCCTCAGTTCCACTTGCTTACTGTGCTCTAATGTAGCTTGTGCTCTGATATGGAAAGCAGCGATGACATAGGCTCATTTATTTTTCCCTTGTCTTACTGCTCTACTTCCCCCTGTGCAGGCTTCCTCTTCTGAATACCAGCAGTGTTCTCAGATCTGAGATGATGTAGCCATAGGGCTGAGGACACTGCTCTCTGGACTAAGGGATTTTCCCAGTCCTGCATTGTTATGCTTCTGTGGAGTTTTTTCCATTACTGGGGAATCACAAGAAATCAAATGAAGGCAGCACTGGTACAAATCCAGCAGGTGCAAAAGCTCACATTTTTCTATTTCCCTGAATTTATGTTGTTTATTTATGTTTTGTGGTGTAAATGGGACTAGAGGTCTAGGCAATAGCTATTTGTAAATAAAAATATGTAGGTGTGTTATGCAAACATCACATTTGCACCTATATTAGAGATTATCAAAAACCTGGAAGAAGAGAACAAGGGACAAGTCACTCTTTTCTAGCAGAGTCTTCGACATATTTATTACTCCATGAGAATTTTCAAGGCTGGCCATGCATTCAGAGCTGTCCCTACCCATGATCAGTTTGTGCTAAATCTGGCTGACATTTTGCTGAGGACTAAAAAGAAAAAGACATTAAGCAGTTTTTAGGGCAGAAGTGGCTTCCATTTTTGGCTTAAAGATTGAGCAAATTAAAGCACAGGCTCTGCAGTAAAGAACTGTTTCAACTGAAAATATTCTACTATCTCAACAAGTGCTCTGCACTCTGACATTATAAGCACAACAGATAATTTACTTCATTCTGCAAAGAAGGGCAAATTTTTAGGGAAACTGAGTAAACTTAGCTGCTCAAGAGAAGTACATAGTTTGTTGGCTGACCACAATAGTAATTTGTTTAGGGGTTTCCCTGAAATTTTTAATTTGGGAAAAAGTGAGGGTACACAGCTGAAAAAGGAGACAAGTACCCCCAGTTATTCCCAACTTGCAAACACCTCAGATTCCCTACCATTTTTCCTTTTTGCAACTTCAAGCAGTACGAAGATGGAAGATGTAAGTAGGGACTGTATCTAATTGTCATTTATCCTGCCTCCACCTCCCAGAACCCATGGAAGTTCAAGATCCCTGACTGAGTGGAATCAAAAGGGGCTCAGTCATTACTGTCAGCTGGTTGTGTATTTTGTGTATGTAATTTATGACAACAGCTAGCAGCAGACACGGTGCGGTGATTTGCTGAGAGTGTCTATGAATAGTGCCTTACCTCAATGTAGTACTGAGCAAGAGGCTATGGAGAATCTACTAAGATCTAGACAGTATTTAAAACCCGTCATTCACTCCAGAAAGCTGCTGCTCACTTTGACATCCCATGTCAGCTCCTTAAATCAAACCCCTCGTACTCAGGAATGAAGTAAATAAATTATAAGCTTTATTGATTGTGTCTACTGTGTGCATGTTCTTTAGCATTGACTAAGCCATTCAAACCATTGTCCCAACATGGATCAGGCTCCCCCTAAAACCCAAAATGGCTACTCAAGAGGGAGCAGAAATGTTTTCTTTTGTTGATCCAAGATTCTGTCGGGGGGGTTTTGATCTCTACGACTTTACAACATCCATATGGTCAGGAATGAATTAGTTGGCTCCTTTCAGTGGGATATGGGATCAGAGTCTTAGATTGGACAGAAGCCCACTGTGATATACTATTTTTTTTTTTTAATGACTATTAGTACATTTCTCAAGATTTTTGGAACCATGACTCCAGTTTGTCTCTTACTTGGTCTTGCTTTGTTGAGTTCAACAAAATAACTGGTATAAATGCATCTCAGACTTCTCTTCCAGATAATGGAAATAGTGCTGGTTGTTGCTGGTCAGGGGTTATTTTGGGAGAAGGGATTGTTTTTGCCTCTGCTCTAAAACAAGAAGGAGTGGTAAATCACAGGCATCTTTCTTGGGATGGAGATAATAAATCACTCTTCCCAGGTGAAATCTTTTATTTATGCCTCAGGATTCCATTTCATTGAGGAGAGGTATGTTCTTTCAGCTTCAGCCAGGCTGCACTTTAGCAAGTGATTCAAATCAAGCTGACACTTATTAGTGAGCATGCTGAACACTTTGCTCTCAGGCACTTCACTGGGCACCCACCCTTCTCCATTCTTCACAGATGTTTGTTCTCCTCAGGTTTCATCTGAAAGCAAAATCACTGCCTGCTCCTCATGTCAGTGGGAGGTCAGCTGCAGAGAACAGCTTGATTTTAGACACAATGGATCACTCCCACCAGTAAAAAACAACAAAGAACAGAAAAAAAACCCCCACAACCTAACAAACAGAAGGGGAGATAAAATAATACACTGGCAGATCAGCTTAAGCTCATTTTTCTGGTCTGAAAGTCACCAAGCAAACCTCCTATTATCATTTATTACTTGTTGAGCGTGTCACTGCACTCAGTGTTGTACTGTACACATTCAAAAGCAGTGGCTCCAAAGACAGTGTCAATAGTATTATACAGATGGCAAACTATTTAATTGCAAGGAAAGAACTGTTATTGCATGCTCATGTTTATTTGGAAAAAAAGAAAGAAAATCAAACACAAATCTTGAACAAAAGAAAAAAAATTATGGAGATAAGTAGTTCTAGATGCTTTCCTTTCTCCAGCTATACTCTGAAGTTAATCTCTACACAACCATGCTTGTGTTTTCTTTGCAGTGCATGCACCTATATATCACCCCAAGAAAGCATGCAAGGCAATGCAAGAGCCTCCAACAAAGTCCTACTGCCAGAGAAGAGGGAATCCATGGCAGTTGGATAGCCTCTTGGTTAAATATAGGTTTAGTCATGTCTGCAAAGAAATATAACTTCTCAACTCACAAGATTAGAGATAAGTATGACTTGACACAGATGAAAAAAGAGGCAGTAGACCTAGAGCGCTGGCAAACTTCAAAAGATATCTGGAGCATCTGCCCAGGCTAGCATTTCTGGTGATATGAAGCATCTCTGCATGCAGGCTACATGTCACAAGAGATGTGTGGCTGCTGTCAGGAATAATAACCTGCATGTGTCCAAGTGACCCTGTGAGATGTGTGGAAACTCCAAGCCCTTCTGTCAAAGGCAGGGACACATTGCACTGGCCATTTATTCCTGCTGCTTTGTAACCTGGCATAAACAGTGGAACGGAACTGCAGAAAAATGAAGGCTACCTGTTAGAAAGACCTGACTATTTTGTAAATTCACTTCACCACATGGCCATCACTGGTCCCATCCTGCAAAAGCAGAGAAGACAGCTTGCTGTTTCTTAATGGGGTATTCGGCATCACTGTTGTAAATGGAATGCTTGTAGTAAGGAGAAAATCACTACTTGTGGTATTAGTTAGTGTGTGCTGCAGTTTGAATGTTCAAGTCATATTTATACACAAAGAGTGACTATGGAAAAACGAATGACCTGCAAAGGTGACCCTGCCATTTAAGCAGTTGTGTATGGGTAATAAATAATGGAGGAAAGAAAATCTCGTTTTTAAAAAAGAGGCTCTTTTAATTTCTTTTAATTTAGCATTATAATAATAATTTAAAAAAAAAAGAGAAAAAAGGCAGGGATAGCATGAGTGTGTTTCTTCCTTTCCTTAAACATTTTACAGTATTTCAACATATCCAGTGTCTGTCTGATAGGCCAAGTATTTTAGGACATCAGTATATCTACAAAGTTTGTATAAAACTGTAGCTACTAAACTTTTCAAAATAAATGTTCCTATCCTCTAGTAAGGGAAACAAAACAGCAGGGCTATATTGCAACCGGGAAAGAGCAGGTTCCTGTGGGAAGGTGAAAATCACAAGCTTTTTCCCCAGTAAAGACACAGGTGAGCTAGCTGGCTGCATGTGCAGTGATGTGAACCTTGGGTTCATGGGAATCTTGTTAATTAATAGGAAGCTGAGCAATAGGGAATGCACTGTGGAGATAGTTGCAAACTGATCTGGGGACCTGCTAGGAATGGAGGAAAATAACTGATCAGTTCTTGTGGACTTCTGTGACATGCTTCTAGATATAGCTTCTAGATATAGGGGAAATGGGATAGTCAATAGCTTTTAGGAATGGCAGATGATTACCTGTATGGGCTAATATGAGCCAGAGTGGCTGTATCAAAAAAGTGTCCAGGTTTCACTCTTTGCAATAAATTACCCTATTGCTTACATGGAGGAAGCTTATTTTTCTTTATAACATCATGATGATCATGAGAGGCCCCCTACCACTTTCCCAATTCTATAACAATACAGAGACTTATTTACCAGTGGCTCTTTCTTCTAATCTTCTTTGTTATCTTAAGATTGATAATATTCTGTTGAAATAAGTGACAATATAGCACAAGAATAGACTATATCCAAAGCAGTGTAAAATATTGTGAGTGGGAATCTATCAACTGGAAAAGAAAGTGCATGTTGTTATGGTTGCACTACTAAGAGGTTGGTTCCTTTAAGTCTTGACATTTGTGGGTTTTTTCATGCATTACATAGCAATGGTTGTCTATATGATTGTATTGATAGCAATTTTATTTGAGAAGGAATTTTTGCTACCAAATATAAATATAACATGTGTTCATTTTTTTTAATTATGTGTAACATTCAGTAAAGTGATACATTATTAAGAAAGGTCATTGATTGTTCCCAGGATATGGCAGCAAAATATATAGTATGTACTAAAATTGCAACTAGTTTTAGAGCAGTGTAGTGTGGAATAATGCAAAACAAGAAAAGGTGCCAAAGTTAACAATAAGTCTATGAATAGAAAAAAGAGTGAAAATTATGCCTTTTTATCTGATGATAACTTGACTAGATTCAGAATTAGAAATGCGAGCAGCTTTTATGAGATTGTAGTTGTTTTTGGTAATATAAGAACATGTTGGTAGCCTGCAAGACATTTTTAGGGTTTTCATGACATGATGAGAAAAAGCAACACTAAGATTATGAACCTAAAAAATTTAGTGAGTGCCAGCTCTAGTGAAAAACGCTTGCTTCTAAAGAGATAGAATTGTTTTAGCAATACAATACTAAGTCTTTGAGATCCTGCCAAAATAATAGAAATCTGTCTGCTTCAAAAAGACGTCTCACTATTTCTCCATCCTCCATGTCACATTAAGGTCCCAATACTGTAACCCAGGTTTCAACAGGTTGCACCTATGCAGCAGCATATATAACCACCATCTTGAATTTGATGGGGTGAATTTTATAGGGTGAGATCACAATTAAAGCATACACGATCTCAAAGTATTTCACAAGTCTTCGTAAAGAGATCTGATGGCTCTAAAATGCTTTTCAAATTGTTCAAATAACTTCTTAGCTAATAAATGCTGAAAACCCTTAAAAAGCCCTATCCAGATTAGTGAACATTTAATGAAAACAAAAAGAAACATTCTCTTGTATTTCCTTTTTCACTTGCAATTTTATTTCATATATTAGGTTGAATGACTTTTTTTGGTAAAAATAAAGCAGATCACGGTATAAATAGCATGCTCCACTGCTTAGGGTTTTTTCCGCTCTTGAGCTGACGAGATCCTTGCCCCAGCTCGCAGCATTTCCTTACATGTGCAATGAGTATTCTGAAATGTACCTTTTGCTCTTCAACATGACCAAGCAGCTGGAAGCAAGGTATTAAAGCAGTTCTGTGTGATCAGCACATTATCTGCAGAGTATATGGGTAACACCTGCCAACATGCACTCAAAAAAAATGCACTGCGCAGAGCAGCAGAAGGCCATAGTATCCAACAATGCAAGAATAAAAGCAAAATCTTTGAAAAAGATTGTAAGGAATGGAGAAAGTAAATTGTGTATTTAACCTTTCCCTTAAGAAAAAAAAATGGAGCTGAAAAATGAGACAGTGATGAAACAAACTTTTTATATGGTGGAATTTCTGATGTCAGTACTGTATTTGTGACTTACTTTTTAATGATTGCTGTTATTTGTTCTTGTTGGGTTTGTTTCTTTTTCTCAGGTATTAAGGTTTGAAATAATCCTTTCCATATTACATGTAAGGCTATCCAGTGTCTTGGCCACTGTAGTGTATCACTGAGATTAGGAGCATAACGAGCTCTATCAAAGCATCAAACAGCACAGGGATTATTACAAGATCCATCATTATTAGGCAAGAAAAACAAATGTGTCTTATAAACTCTAAAGCTCTAGAGCAAAAACCACTCACTAATTGAGTACAAGGTCTAGGAGGAAGCTTCTCTAGGGGTCAGTTTATTCTAGGTTAGTCTGTTACACCATTATTGCACCTTGCTCTGAAGCACAAGTATTCAGTGAGGTCAGTGTGGGATGATATGGCCGACACCTCCCCACCATAATCAGTGTTCCCACTTCATGCACCCTGATTGAGCAGCTCTATTGGCTCCTAGAGTTGCTTTAATGAATTCTGGCCTCACACTGAAAAAAACCCTCTTTCCTCTCTCTAATGCTAATTGCTTTATTCCTCCCTGCTCTCTCATCTTCTTCATAAGAAATGCCTTATCCCTGGAAATCATTCATGTATTTGTGCGAAGCAAATATTCTGCCATTGTAATTGATTGGATTGCATGAAACAGTAGTTGCTTTGTGACAAATTAGCAGAGGGACAGCATTTTTGTGTTTCCTTTGAAGCCTACTATACTGTGCCCTCACAATGGCATTCCTTGAGAACATTGGAAATCTCTTTTCTTATGTGAAGAAATGAACAAATATGGTCTGTAAATTTATCATCCTCTCTCAGCTTGTGAGGCTTGAACTGAAGGGGCTCATCACAATTTAGAGGTGAATCCTAATTTAGAATACTGTTGGTGGAGTTTCAGGGGGGATAAAGGAACCTTTTAAAAAATGCTGACATACACCTGACTTCTTTCAGTTCAGCCTCTCTCTCATCCTGGTGAGGGTAGCCAAAGAGGAACTGAAGACTTTTCTTTTAGTTTTAGATCAGTGATTGATAGATGAGTACAATAGGCTGCAGGAGTGGAACATCTGACTTGTCTTTCCGATTCGTAATCAGATGGTACAATCACATGGCTACTTGACTCTGTCAATAGCACCTACCCACAGGTCAGATCTGCAGACATGCAAGGGTCCAACCTGCAGTTCTCAAGAACCTTAACTTTGCCTATACTGCACACAAAGAGGAAATCCTTCCAGTATCCTTGAAAGGTCCTGCTCTTTGTCCTACCTAGAGTGCCTTGCCACTCCAAGGGACTGACTGACAGTAAAAGGAGCAAGATATCCCAGGCAAGGAGAGAGGTGATCCTCTCACACTAGAGAGTAGTGTTGCTGCACTCTCTGGTCTGGGTTCCAGGGAGGGAGACCTTAATGAATCAGCCTGGGGTACTGTGTGGCACTCTGCTAAGCAAGCAGCAGAGATGCTGGGCCCCTGGAAGTACTAACTGTCCTCTGTGCTAAGTTCTCTGGCTCCCCACACCTTGCTGGCATCATTGATAGATCCTTTCTTTCCCCATTGTGTGGTGACTGGTGTAACCTGCAGAACAGGATGCTACCTTCCCAGCTCTGTGTCAGCAGCTGACACCAGTCTTCCAAAAGATGTCATACTCAGTTTTGAAAAGGGTATTCTTGATGCTCTTTATGCTCTTGATCAGCATAAAGAGTTCAGAGACCATCTTAAGCTAGCCCTGCCTCCCTTCCCACTGAAAACCTTCCTCATAACCAGTCTGGAGGCTGTAACTCTCTCCCTTCTTAAACTTACATCTTCACCCAAGACCACGGCCACCATTTTTCTTTCTCCAGAGTCTGGCTCAGAGAGATCTTCTTCCTTGGATGGTCTTCCCTGTACAGCCCCAAATTCCCACCCCAGTGTATACGTAACACAACACTACAAGGTGCTGTTGGCCTCTGTGAGTCATGATAAAAAACAAGGCAAGAGGGAGCACTGGACCTTGTGACCTTTCCAGGGAGCATTGGGTAAAGAGCATAGATATATGTAAAACCAAGGTGCAAATCCACTTTATTAATGTCCAGCACCCATATCCTTTCTGTGTTCAAGTGCATACATACAGCAGTGGTGTCACAGACTCTGCTGACGAGGCTAAGCCCCAAAAGGTGACTCACAGTTAATGGCATCCCAGAATTGTCTGCTCAGAAAAAAAAGACAAAAGAAAACATGTACATACAGGTCAGTCCTTATTAAGGTCAGCCAAGATTAGGTGCTACTCACTTACAAAGACAAACCCTGCCCCCACCTGCCCCACCTCTGATGGATCCAGCTGGACTGCCTCAGAGTTCAAACAGTATAAATGCAGATAAACCATAGCCTGAAGCATACTATGGAGAATGTAAACGTCTGCCAAGTCTTGACCACTGCAAGCACATGAGAAACAAAGAATACTCCTGTAACAGCAGACTGTGATCATAGAAATCGAGCAAACAAAAAGAAGAGGGCCACAAATATAGGCTCTGGGCTGTCTCTTTGTGATTTTTTTTTCTTTTTTAAATACAGAATCTGCTATGGCCATTTCTATAAGGACATAAAAAGGTCACCTTACCATGTCGGTGGCAAAAGAGAAGGGAAAGATCCCACCTTCCAAACAGCACGGAGACTTCTGAGAGACCCTGTTGCCCACCAACCTTGCCTGCCTATGTCCACATCTGTTATCTGGATATTTCAGTCCTCTAAATGCTTGGACCACTGGGCACTAAGGCCTTGGATGGACACAGTCATCTGATGAGCAGACTCTTGCATTCCTGCTGTTTGATTGCTCCTGCCACGAGCCTGGTGCAGCTATATCTCTCATCCCAAATACTTCACTGCTCTTCCTGGAGTCATCTTTAAAGCTGGTGACTTCTGTGTTGTTTTTGTCCTTTATCAAGTTTGTCAGCCTTGCCTAGACACTCATGGGTGATGATGCCAGAACATGCACTCCTAAAACAGGATTGCATTCCAACCTAGAACAGTTGTTCCCATGTTTACCAGCTATAAATGCATGAATAAACTTTCCTATTTTAGCATCATCTTTGGTGATCTCCAACTCACTAGTGCCCATAAACAAGATTATCTTGGACAACTTTTCAAAAATTTGTGAAACTTTTGCCACTAACTGCATGAAAAAGAGAGCACAGGAGTTTTTCCTGATCCCTTGCCCCTTCACAAATATCCCTTAGACAATAGCTAGCTTGAGCAAGCTGTGATGCTAATGTGGTTCTTGGCAAAATATTGCTTCCAGATTCTGAGTGTTCACGGAATTTATTTCTAGAGTCCCGGTAGTCAAGTCTTTATGCTGAGAACACATATGCTGTGAAATTAAAGCTGAGGAAAAAATGGCAATTCACAAGCTGTTCCCTTGCAGCAACAGTAAACTCTACAGAAAGCCAGATGAAAGAGAGCAAGAGTAAGGACAGACAGGAGACTTTGCTTTCATCAGTGGCTTTGACTTGCAGCCTCCAAATATACAATCATAGAATCAGCTGGGTTGGAA
>VZRE01005318.1:0-12975 GCA_013396775.1 Cephalopterus ornatus | reverse complement strand
TTTTTTTTTTTTTTTTTTTTTTTTTTTTTTTTGAGGGTAATTTCCAACTTGATTCACTCGTTGACTCAGTTCGTTCATACGGTCCCACAAAGAGCAGTACCAGCGTAACCTGTGCCAGGCGGGAGGGAGGGGGAAGAACCTCTGCAAGGGCCAAGGGAAACACACATGCAATCCATTGGCTTCCCCCCGTCCCTGCCCAGGGGTGCCAAAAGTCCCAGAACGGTGCAAGGGCCAGTGGAGTCCTTCAAATGAAACACACCCACAGACACTGCCCGTCTGCTGCAGCGTGCACTGCATTCCAGAACACGCAGCTCCCCAAGCCGGCAGCTGACTGGAGGAGCATTTTTTAAAGCAGAAGTTCAGCACCGAGCCCTATAGCCAGAACCAAATGCTTCCCTGAATACTAAGTGCTATACATGGCAGTTGTTCATGGCAGCTACATTTTTATGCATTTGCAGGCTTAATATAGTAAGCATAATGTAAACATGCATCACTCTTTTGGCTCAGCATTCATTCATGACTACTCTTATTGCAATTGTAGAGCTGCAAAGTGGTGCCTGGTTTTCTCTTACAGACACCTCTAGAGTAATTTCCTTAGGAAGTAAGCTCACTCTCCCCCATGGAAGGGCTTTCAGAAAACGGGGGAAATCCTTTCAGTGCCAGCCACTGACGGCTGGGCTGGAGTGCATGCGCTTTTTTATTTATTTATTTTAAACACCAAAGTATTTCTGTGTAACAACTTGTCAGCTAATGAGTTCTTTTTAAACACGGCTCCTAAACAGTGTACACAGTATTGTTTTACTAATAGTCTCCAATTAATAGGCACTATAAAAATATAAACAGCAGGAATGGAAAAATCATTAGAAGAGTGGCTTTTGGCTTCTTTCATTCAGGCAAAATAAATGGGTTATATTGCTGCTGTTATTACTGATACGAGACATAAAGCAGATTAAAACAACATATGTTTTCAATACTAAACTCTGGCTTGAGATGTGCATGGATGCAGGCTCAAAACAAGGAAAATATACTGCTGTCCATTTGAGAAAAAGGCTGCGCATTCAACCCTCTCCCTGTACATCACAAAAAACAGGAGACACCACGCCCCAAGAATTGTGCAAGCTATGATCAGGGAGCTTCAGGAGAGGTGCAGCTTAAGTTGTAAAGACTGGAATAGTCATTCCACTCAGCACAATATTTTGGCTCCATCTATGCCATCTATTTAAATAACCTTTTTCCTCAAAACAGGAGCAAACAGTGCTGTGCCTCCTAAAGAGCACTAATTTACACAGTGGTGTATATCCGCAGTTACCAGGGAAGGTGAATGTCTCATTCAGACCAGCACTGGTGCCTCAGCTACAGAGCCACTTACACACAAACTGCACGGCTCAGTGTGTTTGTCATACCAGTGCAGCCTGGAAATAGGCTGTTAAGCACACTGGTGTCTTTCATGACAGCTTCAAGACCTCTGGGACACAGTAAGGGGGTTTGGGATGCAGCAAACCTTCCCCAGTCCACAGAATGCCACCTCATATATCCAGTAATGCTAACAGGAAGTCTTAGAGAGGTACCCCAGCCGAAGGCACACTGACATGGGATGTGATTTGGCAACCATATGTAATTCAAAGGATTTGTCTCAAAGCAGCAGCTTCAAAAGTGTGACTTCGGGAGAATATTATTCTGAGTTTTAAAACAATAGTAGAGCTAGTAAATTCAGGACAATACAAATAACACATAACCAACTGTGTCATATTCATGCCCTCCCAAGACACATGCCTTAAAAAATGCTTGCAAGCTTAATGACAGAGAAACCACCTGGAAAAGCTGCTTCACTGAGGGTTGCTAACTATTGGTCAGCCTATTAGTGGGACCTGAC
The DNA here is from genome assembly GCA_013396775.1 of Cephalopterus ornatus. NCBI lineage: Eukaryota > Metazoa > Chordata > Aves > Passeriformes > Cotingidae > Cephalopterus > Cephalopterus ornatus. The sequence goes on along the minus strand of VZRE01005318.1, from coordinate 11,102 downwards.
CCAAATTCAGAGATTGTCTCCAAATGAAAAGATGAGAAGACATAATGTAATCTTCTATCAGAATAACAGATAACCAGGGAAGAGCTCTCTCGTCACTACCTCATCCCACAGATAAACTGCTTGGCTACAAAACGCAAGGCTGGTAGAAGAAAGGGTAGAGGAAATGGCCATTTCTGCTCTGCAGCTGAGCAGGAGCTATCTACACTACCATAACCTATTCTGGGCTTGAAAGTCTTCCAGCCCTGCTGATGTCTAATCTTCTCTTGTCCATGATCACTTTCTTGGTGCCCATTTCTCTTTAGCCCTGATTTGTTGCCTGTCTTACACTAGGCACCCATTAAATAAAGCCCATTGAAAGGTTGGCAGACAGGTTAAAACAGTAACAAAAAAAGTTTTCTTCAACAAGAATCAGAATCTTCTCCAGCCCTAAGTTTGCTGCTTCCTGAATTCATGAGGGAGGTGTATCTTCATTGCTCTAACTAGAATCTGTGAGCTAAGCCAGTGAAGGTGTGTGTGCATAACTGTGGCTTCAATAAACACTTCAAGGTTTCTCAAAGCAAGGCATCCTCTCAACAGGCAAACCAGCTGGTGGCTATGCCCCTTTTAGTCTGCACACACCTATCAGTCAGGTTTTCTATCTCCCATTTTTAATGGGGAAAAAAATGGAAAAGATGACCTTCATAATCCCTTTCTGCTTGCATATGCAAAACAGAATAATGACATGCTTGTAAGCTTGCAGCCATACAAAGTCAGCAAGCTGTACAGTTCATGACTTTGTAGCAGTGCTTTGGGCAAATATCTAAATTGCAATTACAAAAAATACCTTAAAAGGAAAAAGTCCTTTATCCATGGAAGGATGTTTTTAAGAGAAGAAAATCAATGTCGTCTTTTAACATCTTGAATTTTCAAGACTAAAAAAATGCATGTACTGTGAAGTATCTCAGGTATATGTTCCTAAAATTTACAAAGTTCATATAGTTAGTTTTATTTAACTATGTTTATGGTCACAGATATTTTAACCTAAGTTATCAGGTCACAGTCCAGCTTTGACATGGTAAACTGAATAAAATATACATGGTATTTATGTAAGTACCTAGATAAATATATGCATATGAAAAAGTAGTAACAGTAAAGACTAAATACTGCCCTCAGAAAAATTAATTGTTGAAATGGAAAACCAATAAACATTTGAATATATAATATGACCCGTAACTATCTTTTGAAGCTTAAACCTTATAAGCACCTATGGTTTTAATCACTCAATTTATAAACATTCATTAATTAAATTAATGACTTAATTATTTTTCATGGGTTTTTTCCAAGGTTCTGATTTATAGAAATAGGTTTCCTTGCAAGCCTCTACAGTCTTAAGCAGAATGAAAAAATATGGTCCCATTTTAAAATAATAAACTACAGTGAGGAAGTTACTTGTAGAACAGCAGCATTTCAGTGTGAAACTGCCAACACATTTACTGCCTAATGCCTATATTTAATTAAAGCAGTCTGTGAGCATAACAGAGAATGCAACGTCTATGCTTTTGAAGATGGTCCAGTGTGCATTCCACATGGACTCTGTGTGTGGTCTCTTCATGGTCAGAAAACAATATTCTTCTCATGTCCCATGTTTTCTGTGGTAATCTTAGTTAGCTGTGTACTCCATCCAAATGCTGAACAGTCATTCTCTTGCAGACTCACAATGAAACCCTCCAGTGTCCAGCCCTGCACATAATACATGCTTTACTCTCAGCATTATGCTGTAACTGACAGTGAAAGCTCTGTAGATGAGCTTGTCATATCCACCCTTTAACACTGGTTGTTGTATTTTGGGTTGGGAGGAAAAGTGGAGTTATTAATGATTTACATTTATATATATATGCTCTAAATCCCATATTTATGCTAAGCTATAATGATTCGCTCATTAGCTCTTTCAGTTTAGTTGTGAAAACACTGGTTATGAGAAGAGTCAAAGAGAGCTAACAGGAGGTTCTGCACCACCAAAGTAGGATTTGAAGAGTTTAAGGACACTGCTAAGCCAGGCAAAATTTTCCAGAGTACTTATGAACCAGGAAATCTGAAAAGAAGATGGGGAACTCACAAGCAATACCATTTTTATTATGAGCTTTCTTATCCATTTGTTTCTTGAGGTGTTAGGTTCAGATCTTTAGTGTTTGTGTATCGTAAGGCTTCACAGTATCTTCAGATGATCCTTAAAGTTTCAGTGAAAGGTGCCTTGGTCAGGTAGGGTGTCTCAATTTAATACTACATCCCTTCTTCTATGGGGAATTTAATTTACTTTGAAAAGAATGCAAGAAAGTTACAGGCTTTTCACAGAGTATGGAACACAAACTGACAGCTGTGTGGTTCTGATGCCCTTAGGAGGCCTGACTCCATTGTACACTAGCTTGGCTAACACCCTGCTTTCAGCCATATCTCCCTTACACAGAGGGAAAAGAGTGGAAGAATGGAAATATATTTGAAGATGCTGCTTTGGCCTTTCTGGACAGTCAAGACAGAGAGTGATAGCTGGGTATTCATAACTCTGCAGAGTGGTTCATCACTGATTCATACAAGCTGTTCCCTTCAATGAAACAGGAAGGAGCCAGTACAATAGAGGTTTTACAGAGTGAAGAAACAGGGAAGGACTTAGCATCACAGGGCAATAAATTGCTGTTATTATGAGAGATGTTATGAAACAGTTTGTGGTTCTAAGAGTAATTTTAGTTCAAGCTTCAACTTCAGAACAGTTGCCAGTTGCTGACTCTCAAACCATCCTTCTCTCAGTCACAAAATGGGGAACTAGCAGAGCACAAAAACCCCTTCTACAAAAAGCTGCTCTGCTGCTTACATGCCCAATGACCTCACTGAGACTCAGGCTTACACTCTGCAAAGGCTTTCAAGACTCCTTGAACCAGTTCTGGACATAACATATTTCAGATAATATGGGATTTTTTCATAATTTATAGTTCATTCCCAGTTCAACATGAAAAGTGCAAAGGATGCAGCTCCTACTTTTTTTAAGGCAGATGATCAGGTCAGGCTAGTCTTCCAGCCATCTGAAAAAAACACCTACTGTGATAGCACAGGAAAATTGTACTGTGTATATTTGTATTAGGTGTTCAGCTATAATCCTAATTATAGCTGTATTGTGGAACGAATCTAGTACCAATACACTTGTCCACTCTCACATGACAAAAAAGACAGGTAAACTGCCTTAGAATGATGTTGAAAGATATTTTTGACCACATCAAACCACCAATACACTCACATGTATTTTTGTAAATATGGGACAATTGTGAATTTAATTTCTGATCCAACCTTAAAAAACTCACAACAAAAAGTATAGTAGAAGTATAACTTAAAACTGTTATAAATATTTTGGTTGATATGATAAAATTCCCTCCGTGCCTAATTGCAGTCTTAGTGTTGGCCCTTCTTAGTTCATTGTCCTATTAGGCAGAAGTAATTCGTTAGTGTAAGTGGCAGTTTATGTATATTGTGCCTCGGTAATGCTTTCCAACCGTTTTAGTTGCAAAAGCAAGCTACCTTTAAATGTTGCAGCAGCGTTAAACGATTACTACATAATTGCAACTGTGGCTGTTTCATCTTGTAACTGTTCCACTTCTTTTGCCCCTCCCCCAAATTATTTTTGATAGGGAAACAATAGAATGAGCCATTCTCCATAGGCAGCATTTTGTTGCCAGAGTAAAACAGGCTAAGGAGTAACATTCTTGCTAGATAAATATGGTTGTGGCTACACAGACCAGGGAATAAACAGGATGAAGTTGTGAGCCTCAGTATCTCGTTTCCTGACTGCCAATAAGTTACAGTGGGAAAGTCATGCAGGAAGTAAAATATGATTTGGTGCAAATGATTGTACCCTGAACTCAGACCCACAAGTCCAGAGAAGCAGGCAGGTGGTATGCAATTATAATCATAGCACAGGACAAATTAGGAGGAATTACTATTTTGTGTCTATGTGCATTCTTGACATGAGATGAGGGAGCAGACAGTGATAGTTCACAGGAATGCGTTCACAGACTGCTGGAGAGGAGAAAGGGGAGAAACCCAGAGGAGTCAATACTTGCAGAGGATCAAATCTTCATTGATACCCATTACATCTCACCCACCCTTAGAAGGAGAGCCAGTGGGTAACACAAAGGCTGTAATCTGCTGAATAACCATGGCAAGCTCTGTTACTATCCTGTAGGTCCTGGATGTCATGGTTTAGGAATGGTATTCCCGAGTTTAGTACTCCCACTAGAAAGAAAATCATAAGCTGCTCCCCTCCCTGCTCTGGCGAGAGAAAAAAGGCAGAGATTATGGGTTGAGATAAGAACAATTTACTGGAAACAGCAATCACAAGAGAAAACGAACAGCAACAGTACTAATAATAAAAGTGTTCAAAGAGAGGGTGATTTACAAGCAAAATGCTCACCAAGCCCCGGACAATGAAAAACAATGGCAGATGGACCCTGCGCCTGCCAAGCTTTTTTGCCCACCTTCTTCCCGGAAGCGAGCCCTTTACTTCCACCCCCAGCGATGACCTGAGGAGGTACAGAATAACAGACGAGGCACGCCCACACGGCTCTAGGCTCAGCCCTCACGGCTACTGCAAAAAATTAACTCTGTCCTGGCCAAAACCTGACACTGGGGTCCCAGTCACTTCCTTGGACTACATCCCTGTGGCAGGGCAGGTGTGATCCCTTAGTGCTGCTCAGATCCCGCTCCTCCAAACCAGAGGAATCACGGAGGTGTGAACTAGGGCTGCTTTCTGCATAGAGTTTTCCTTCCAGAGAAAGCCACTGAGTGACTGCTGCGTGGTAGCAATGCACTCACATCCCAAACCGATGTGGGGCTGGGAGGCAAACGGCAGGTGTGGTATGCTCTGGGCAAGGTTTACCTTTCACAATGTGGATGCACCTGCTCTACGCTGTGTACAGCCATCCTACATTTCAAGTTCTCATGACAAGTTTTGCACAGAAAAACATAAAAGACTCTCCTCCCTCCCCTCTTCAATAGAAGAAACACTGTATAAACAAAGAGCCAACTCCTCACTCAGAGTATAGAGGAGTCTGTTTAAAGCTCGGCAGCTGAACTTTGCTTATCTCAGAAGCAAATCAGAATACACATTACAGTTGCAAAATCACAGCAGATCTACTCTTTCTACCTGGCATTCTCTACACTGAAGCATTTTTGGCCCAGATGTGCATTGTCTATATGTAATTAGGGAGTGGTTTGGTAACTGAGTTTGCACAGATGATAAGGCATCCATCAGCATAGCATTAAGATAATTTTATAAGGCTCTGGGGAAAGGACCACCTTATAAATGAGTGTTTATATAATGTCCTGCACAATGGGAAACCAAATCTCTTTGAATTCCTAGATGCCATTAAAACATGTCTGTAAGTGTGTACATATTTCACAAGCATCATTTATGCATTATACAAAGACTGAAAAGCTAAGTAAAAGCCATATTCCTTGCCCTTACTTACTCAGGGTGGGACTTTTGAAGAGTGCTGGGTCTTTTTTGAAATTTTATTCAAAAGGAATAATTTATTAGACAGTGGATATATGAGAGCAAATTTTCTGCAACAGGAGAACTGGCTTTGAATGACATTGTTTTTCTGCCTGTAGCTATGCCTTGGGCAAGGGTGAGGTCTCCAGATTGGCTATAAGGCTTCCAGAAAACACTTTAGTCAAGAACCTGTGTGTATTTATAAACTGACCATCATAAATTTCAGTTCCAGATGGAACAACTTTCTTTGTAAGTCCTTCAGACAACACTTGGGTGTATCTCTGATGCCAGTACAACTTATGTGGAGTTATGAGAGAAGGGAAGGTTAGTTCAGCACAGCCTCTCAATGCACTTTGCTGGCTGACTGGATATCATTGGATTCAGGCATTTGAGAGCTAGATCTGTGATCTCATCCTAAGGGACTACAGATTAAGTATCAAAGATGAATGATACATGCAATAAACATAGCAAAGTCTTTTATCGTGGAAGAGGTGATTTGAATGGGAAGCCCTGAGGCATTAATAAGTAACAAACATGTAGAAAAATTGTCTTGACTATACAGACTCTTAGGAACAAAAAAAAAAAAGGTAGTTTCTCTTTCTATTTGATATATTTGTGTATACGTTTGTGTGTATCTAGATGTGTATATACGAGACATATATGTATGTGTCTTTCAAATGTATACAGCCTTTAAGCAAACCAAACTTCTTTCTTTGGGCCAGTTTCCTAACTCCACAGCTGCTCAGTGTCTGAGGTTATAGCTGGAGGACGCTGTGGTGGCTGTCAGAATGACCAGTGTTTAACAAAAGCCGTCTTCATCGGCTATTTCCCCCACACTCAATTGGACCACATTATGTGAGGGGCCACCCTGGTTTTATTGAACTCAAAACCACTACAGGGACTGAAAGTGACTCTAAAGCTGTGAGCATAAACCTTCTTTGTTGTGTATGTGTGTTAGCATGTCATCTTTTGGGATAATCATCCAAATGTGGTGCCTACAGAGATGTGGCTGATCCAATACTTGTGCTCCCGGGTGGTCAGCCTGTAATTTAAAGATTCACTGGCCTCATGAAGATAGCCACAAATGGAACAGTAACCATAATTATAAGAGGCTGTTCTACTAATCCATGGTTAACAAATGTTAGTTAAAAGATAAATAAGCCTTACGCAAGCATTTCCTGGAGGTGTATGAGCCTTGTGTTTTCATCTGTTCTGGTTTTCCTCTGTTTTAGAGAGGGAATACAAAACAAGAAGGATTTTGTAATCTAATTTTGTTTCAACTCTTAAAAATTGGAGAATGTCTTTGAAGTTGAAATATCTTTTAAAAACCCCCAAATATTACTTCTTCTTTATGAATCTGAGAAACAATACAATTCTTTTCCATGCTGAATTTCTGTTACCTCTGTTGTTTGTTCTATTTTTTATCTTATCTCTAATCTGTAGCTTTATAGAAAGGAACAAGAGGCTTTTAGAATTTAGCAACAAAAAAGAAAAAAGGTCGGAGGACTCATTTTCCTCCATAAAAAATGCAAGTATTTGCTGTATTTTCAGTGTATTTATCACATTCATTCTTTACACTTTTTCTGCAGAATACTGGTTTAGTAGATCTAAAGTGTAACAGTTCTTCAAGAGAGAATTGCATCCATTTTCTTTTAGATGACAAACTGCTGTCTAGCATAGCTGCAACTAAAGCAGGCCTGATTACACAGCAATAAAAGAATATAGGAATTGTATCACTGCAACTGCAGGCTAGTCACAAATCTGCTGTAACCTACTTACTGGTAAAAATCCTTATATAACTCTTACAAGTAGATAGTGGTTGCTATCAGAATTAAAGAATTAAGATTTATTCCCTTTATTTTTACGTTGTTTAGTGTAACTTTGGATGGTCTCATTATCCGTATAAATGTATAATCCTTTCTTGAATCCTGCTAAGCTCTTGGCCTCACACACAATTGGTATTCTGCCATATCCAAACATTGCTCATACCATCAAGGAACTATGCAGTTGTGCAGGAGGGACAGAGAGGCAAAGATTTTGCCCCTAAAAAGCATCTGAAAGCAAATAAAGAGGTGCAATTTACTGAAACTAGTCAGTTGTTTAGGTCTTCTCTCTTAAACTTATAAACATTTTAGAATGTTGATATAAACTGTATACACTAGAGATGAGTCTAGTCAATATACTCTGTTTATTCTTAACATAGAGAGACACTTTCTTCATAGAAGACTATAGGAAAAGGTCATATCTCACTAGATGAGATGCTACAGGTGGAAAATATAGACAAATCCTTATGGGGCAGTACTCCTCCAACAAGTCTGAGAAGAAGCAGGAAAATATATCCTAAACACAAGTTAGTGTAATTGCTTTAAGTTAGCTGTGGTAATGCTGCTTAATTGGAGCTCCTGAGCAAGAAAGGCTGTCAATAACACTGAGGAAGAGATGCTTGTGCCAAACACAGACAGAAAATAGGACAGTAGAGAAATATGTTGGAGTGGAGGGAAAAAATGTGCTAATGCTTGTGCAACGGGGAAAGAGAAACAGGAATATTGTAAAGTGCCACAAAATCAGTACCTCTATTGCAGAGCTGCCATTTTCCAGAAAAACTAAGAACACCTTCAAGTGACTAGAGTGGAATTATGATTATGAAAAATGTTTTCTAAATTGTATGTGGTTCTTTTCTTTCACTATTATTCATCTTGGTTGAATAGTATTTACTTCATCCACCTCCTTTCCACCAGATCACTTAAAGTGGGGGAAGGAATAGATCATATTTTCACCTTCACTGATCTGGGAACCATGTGGATTGTGACATGCCTGCATGTTTTATTCGGGTAGTAGGTGTGATATATTTCTCTGGAAATGAATGCTTGCCATGTGAAGACAGTGTTTTGGCTGGGCCAGCAGATACCCTGCATGTTCTTCTTGAAGCAATGCAGTGGTATTTGAGAGCTTAGCTGCACACTGTGAATTTTGGAGACATTTGGTTCATTTCTGGAACTAAATATTGGCCTGTGAATTTTGCCTGTTCCCCCTACCTTACTTTTTGGGGTTTTTTTTCGAACTTTATATGAAAGAGTGGTCAAAGGCACCTTTACTGTCCTGGTGAAGGGACTCTGAGATTGAGCAAAAGAATTTTAAAAACAAAGAGCTGGTGGCAAAACACTCCCTCTTCTGTCCATCTCTGAGACATAAAAGGTGGGATCCAACACTCATGAACTACATAACGTCTTCTCTGGACTGGTCAGAATAGATATTACAATTTGAAGATAAAATAGCATATGTTCTGTGTGATCACTAACAGGGCATAAGGATTTCCATCCATTTCCTTCTAATGGGGAATTACTTAGAAGGGCTTAAGAGAGTTTAAAGAAGTACTTAGTAACACTAGGGGAAACTTTCTAGGGGTAAGGTTGATGTCCTTCTAGAACAGACTAAAATAAGCAGTCAACTGGCTTTATAGCATTGGAGAGGCAAAATTAATCCTAAGGAGATAGTCTAAACAGTATTTTGAGTTGCCTTATAAATGTATGATCTGTACAGTACTGAATTACAAGATGAGAATTTTTCAAACTTTGTGAAAGTTATGTGTAAAGTTAACTGTTATTAGGATGGTATTTGCAGACCATAGTTAAACTCCCAGGCAGAAGCTCCATAGCTGCAACAATGATAACGTAATCATAGAGCAAGAATACAGTTCAATTCCTCCTTGAAATACAAGAAAGTCAGATGATCACATGTAGGTGTCAGTCTAGCTGCACTTGGAAATTGAGCTTACAGATGTCTTGCTGTTATAACTTAGATCTGTCTGTAAACAACACTTAAAAAATTAATTTCTGATGTGACTGAATTGACAGAAAAGGATAAAAATAATTTCTGTTTTTAAAATCACTTTGGCTGCAATTTAAAAAAAAAGTTGAAGAGGGACAATGAGCACATCCAAAGTGTATGAACTAATTTAGTGGCTAATCTTTATTAATAATTTTTAAAAATCTGTTTTGCTCAGACACTCTCTATTTGGTCATGTGGGATTTTTCTGATGAGTGGGGTAGTTGCAGGTAAATACTCGGACATGCTGAGTGTTTCCAGGGGTGAACCTAGGGATTCGCTAACAGACTAGCTATTTATTTTAGGGTTTTCATAAACATTTGCAGTGATACGGTCAGGTTTGAGGTCAAATTGTGTAATCCTTGGGCTGTTCAGTACACACACACCCACCCCCCCACCTGTCTGTGAATTCTGCACTCGAGTGCACAAGAGTCATACAAGGCTTGGACCATCAGCTCTGCAGGAAGATGGCCTGACCTGTCCCTCTCAGCCTTCTCCAGTAGGGCTGGAAGGCTGAGATGTTTCTTGTTTCAGTTTGGGTTTTGGAAAGTTATGGCCACCAGAAGAATTAGTCACATACCAGTTTCAATGAATGCCCCTGGTGAGAATGGGAGCTTTGTTACACTGCTGTTTGGGTATCATTTTACCAATAGAAAGAAAAGAGCTCTTGGGGAATGGCTAGCAGGGCATGGTTTGATCTCAGAGCAAGGCAGGACGATGAGTCACTGTTATTTCCTCCCAACAATCACTTATTGATAGGATCCAATGATCCTTCTTGGTGCAGTGGCTAATAGCAGCAGGAGAGATGACAACCTCCTTCAAGCATCCTTCATATGAAGCTCACTACATTGTTCCCAGTTAAATGAGCAGGAAAAGGCAATAAAGTTTTTAATATGAATAAATCAAGACATTCCTGACTGCAGTATGTTTCAGCCAAAATAACAAACATACTTCTCCTCTTCATGAACAACAGTAATTCATAATTTTGAAAACTGTAAGGCCCTCTGCATTTCTGATGCTGAGCCTCTCTGTCTTACGGATATGCTTTTCAATGCCTCACCTGTCATTGTTTAGATTATGTCTTCAGGCTCTGTTCTACTCTTTTATTAATTCATGTGCATAGGTGTAGGTGAGACTGCAGAGGTACTGTGGCGGGTTCTTCATTCCTAGTGATTCTAGTGAAACCAGAATATGCTGTCCTGAGCGTAAAACTAACCCTGAGTTAACGCTGAGTCTCCTAGGTATTCGTTGCCTTCCAAAACAGTGGGAGAATGCACACTTAGGTGTAATCCTTTCATTCTGGCCAGTATGCAAAAGGATGGCCATTTTTTTGCACCCAGTCTGCTAAAAAATCTGTGGTCTGTGGCATTAATGCGTTTCCAACCCTGGGCTGGAAACTGTGTTGAGTTTTGCTGAGTTCTGTGGTGGATCTTTGGTGTGGACAACTGCCAGTTGGTGCTATGTGCCTTTTCTATTACTCTTATCTAAACGATATGAAGGCAAACAAAAACTTAAGNNGGCAGACAAAAACTTAAGTATTTGCCTACCTATTTACCTGTTCATACTTCCCCTACACAACTCAACACTATTTATTGCAATTTCTGACTGACCTATGAAGTTGGAAGATTCTGTAAATAATGCCAGAAAAGTCTTAAGCCACCGTGGCTGTGGTTAGAAGGCTGGGTGGATGGAGGAGGTACCAGAATGGCTCTGTGCTCTGAGCACATCTGGAATGCAGTGAGCTCCACCTGGGCAAGGGTGA
>VZRE01005316.1:0-19596 GCA_013396775.1 Cephalopterus ornatus | reverse complement strand
TCATGGTCGGTAGGCAGATCCCCCACAGTCTCACCTCAAAACAGTGAACCAAACTCTGTATTCAGATGTGTGTCCACCACAGGTGTAATATGTCCTTTGTTCCTGTTTGAACTTTCTCCAGTTCTCATATTGCTGTGCTGGCAACGCAGAGTCTCCTAATAGTTGTGTACCATCATAGTGTCTCTCCTGCTCCTTCTATATTAGAAAGAAGAAATAGGTCTGTGGAGTTGATGTAAAGTGTAAAACTTGTCTCTTGCTTCAGCTTATGCTCACAGACACAGTGTTAATCTTGGTTTGGGGAAGCAAATAGGAACTCAGTTCCTTTATGTGGACAGATGTGGGGATATGAGATGTGGGCATTCACATCACATCTCTTCACTGCTGGGTGGGATTAATGAAATGTAGAGGATTTGGGTCTCCAAATGCTTAATTACAAATCTGCTGAGGCTGGTGGACTGTGAGACTGAAATGGTTTATGGGTTAAACATTGTTTAAGTCACTGAAGGACTTTTCTCCACTGTAGCAAACTGTTTCAAAGAAGCAACTGATAATGTCTGCGAATTTGGACTGTGATGGAAACTTGAGATGAGATAAAGGTGATACTATTGTTCAGTTATCCCAGGAGAAGAATGTACCCACAAATGTGAGTGACTGAGATGCTAACGGCTTAAATGATCAAGGTGCAAGCTGATGATGTGTGAAGCAACAAACCAGCTGGTGAGGGCGTGCATACCTGCCACTTCAGGCTGCAAGCTGGGTAAATTGGAGAAAGAGGCAAATCCTATGAGGTGAGGCAGTGTTTCTTTGTCCTTACACAAATGACTTTGCTGTGATAACTCCCCTCTGGGAAAGCACTGAGACTGAAGATATTCATCTCTGCTAATGGGCCATAATGGACACTGTATGGTCTTAGAAGTTGTCAAAGGCTCATGAAATGTCCTGTGATCCAGTATTACATCACTCATTGTAAAACTCTCTGCCCCACGGGAGGTGCCAGGGAAGTTTCCACCTAACCTAAACCTAATAAAAGGCACATTTGGGCTTCTTTCCGCACGGCATGTACTTCCCTCATAGCACGGTTTGCTTTCTTCATCACATGGGACTTCCCTTACCACCCTTCTCATGGACTTCACTCACCACACAAATTTCTTCCCTCACCACACACGAAGTTGTTCCCTCACCACATGAACTTCACTCACCATATTGGCTTTTTCCCTCACCGCTCTGGGCTTCCCTCAAGAGATTCAGACTGCAACCATCACTTTGACAAGACTGGGGTTCTCACTGATGTAAAGTCCAAAAGAAGAGGATCAATGGGACGTTGTTGGACTCTATGGAGTGGTGATACTTTTTCTATTTAATCTATGTCTCTGTAACTCTCTTTCTCTCCCCCCTCTCTCTCTTTTTCCTATCTCTTTCTATCTTTCTCTACGTCACATTTACTGTTAAATAAAAATTTGTACTATTGACTTCAGTATGTGATCTCATTTGCACCTTACTTTGGGCAGAGGCATCTCTCTAATAATTTAAAGAACCTGATCATAACATGGACAAATTTTGATTTGGGTCTAATATTGATCATTCTTGCCATGAGGTATTTATTTGGACTTCGATTCAACTCTGTGCTTTATATTGATACTTAGAACACATTCCATTGATACTGTTTACTCTTTGGCTTTAATTTTCTCAAATAGTCAATAAAAATGTTAATGTTGTGTGTCAACGAGATGCAATTTTGAAACATTGATTTTACCTGGAGAATTCTGTTGTTTTCTTCTCTCTGTGTATTTCAGGTAGAAAGCACTTCTACTAAAAAGTTGTCATTAATAAGTTACAGCAAACAGTATGCATTTTATAAGTTTTTGAACTCCTGTTTTATGTTGAAAAAAGCTGAGACACAGTTAATTAAATTTGAAATAAACCGCATACTGCTCTAAATATCTGCAGTGTAACCTTGTGTTGGGATTGAGTCATTTCAAATTTTGGTCAAAAGGTATAGATATTTTGCCTGGGTATTACATACTCCTAAGGCATAAATGATCAACAGCAAGGACTGAACTGAAGACTTCATGTTCTGACAGTATAAAAGAAGTTTAGATGCCTGGATCAGTCAGAAAAAAACTAATGTTAACTGTCTGTAACCTCACTGCACACTTTGTGCCAGACTCACCATGGTCTGATTAATAACATTTGATTGAACAGATCTAGTGCAGGTTATTGACAGCTAAGACATTTTTTGATCTCTTTAGTTCAGAGGAGCAACAGGAAGCAATTATGCTTGATTTTTGAATTCAGACCTATTAATGCACACAACTCTGAAAAATGATAAGGCTGTCTTGTTGCAGAATTTGAATTTTACTCATTATAGTTGCTGTGCTTTACACAGCTCTCACCACACTTAAGCTGGGCTTTGATGCTTAGTCATTTTGACTGGCAGTGCATAAATGCTTTGCTGGCTGCTTTGCTCTTTGTGTGTGTAGAGCTGAATATGAAGAACTGGTGTCCCTCAACTTGGGTGGTCTACAGAGCCACTGAGACATCAATAGATATTCATGGTCTTAGTGAATGAAAAAAAAAGTGTATGTGTTACACAACAGGCATAATATTTGTGGTAAAGTGCAGAGGAAAATTTTTACTGGTGAGTTTGAGGTATGTTTGTTGGTGGAACCAAGAATAAGCTATGGAAGACAATCAAGTTAGAGGAGATAAACTACTTCTGCACTCTCTGTCTATTTTGCAAATATTTTAGCTAGTCTTTGAAAAAAACAAAGGGGGCATTTGACCTTCCTTCATTTATATAACTCTGAGGGACTTAGTTGCCATTTCTGGTAATATGTCACAGTTCTTAATGTATGCTGTCTGAACTCCAGCTTCCTTAGGCACATGGGTCATCCATAGCTTCCTTTCATACCTGCTAGTTCTGTGTCTTCAATACTCTAAGTAATTGAAAATGACACAAGATACTAGTGTTCAGACAACTGAATCAGCTTGACTACTTGGTTTTTCCCTGCATCTCAGAAATGGGATTTGTTAACCTGGACCCTGGCCACACCAGCTGCCCCCATAGTCCTGGCCTCTCAGTCATGCTTCTTCAACAGCTGGTAGAGGCTGCATGGCATCTGTCCAGGCCAGGAACATGGGTTTCCTCTGCAAGAAAAACAGGACATGTGAGAGGATGAGATGTGTAGGCGGGGACATACCCACTTGGACGAGAAGCTAGGATATGGGCCTGAGAACTGGGATGTGTACCTGTCTGTGGGGACTGAACATGGTCTAGACTATGACTAGACATGATCTAACAAAAAGTACTAGGTTTTTGGCTAGGAAAAGCTTGAAAACTTGTTGAGTAGGAGAGATGCTGGATCATTCATCCAGCTGCTTCAGGAAAAATTAATAGTGGAAAATTCTCAAGTATGGTAGTTTTCACATCTGTGCGGGTGATCTGGCACCCTTACCACTGCTAGAGGTATGTAGCTTTGATCTGGATTTGTGGACATGAAATGAACTCTTATAATTTGTCATGTAATACATAATTGCTGAATTTGGTAAGAAAACTACAGTTCTGACACATTTTATAGAAAAAAGTGGTTTTATGCCTAGCAAAAGAGCATGGTCATGCATATATAAAAATGTTTGTATTCAGAAACACATTTTTCAAAACAAAAATAAACTATTCCTCTTCACGCTTCTCAACCCACCAGTTCTAGGTTATGTTCAAGTTTCAAGATGATGCAACTCAATTTCTTTGTGAGCAAAAGTTGTGGCTGAAAAAGAGACCACTGTCTCTTGCTTCAATTCAACAAACCAATAAACATTCATGAAGAACATCTGTTGCTGATACAAAGTATTTTAAAACTCTGTATCAACAACAGACTTACTTGATGGCTTCCAGGAGAAAGATATTACCATGAGAGATTTGTTCACCAGTGCACGGAGAGAAACCTGTGATTTAAAAGATAAAGAAAAGAGCAGAACCTAATCCAAAATTCTGTTGCTGACTCTCAGAAAAGTTTTCCATACTTATTATCCTCTGGCTGAGTGTCCCTGTCACTAACCTCTGGTCACAATCCCCCTTACTTGCTCTCCTTCTGGTCCGATGACTCTTGTATAACTGATCACACAGCAAACTGACAGGGCTGGCGCAGATCATCTCTCCTGAGTGACCTGCCATCCTGAATCCCAAGGCTATCTTGTGGATTGTGTGGATTTGAACCTATTCTGACTGTAGGAAGCCAGTTCATTGCAAGTGCTCTTGCAGCAGAAAGTAGGAGATGTGACCAGCAAGTCCTTAGTCCCTCAAGGGAAAGAGAGATAGTCTGGATCCAAAATGGATTTAGGTATCAGTTTCTATGACTATAGAATAAGAAAGCAGGATCTCCTTCCAGAGGTTTTCAGAAGCTGTTGCTTCTCTCCCTGATCTTGCAGTACAATTGGGTGCTAATATTAGGAGGTCTAATTAATTTTCCCGAGGCAACCACTGAACAGCAAGTGAGCTGAATGTGTAAGTGTGAGAAACTGAGACTTAAAGAGTTAATGACTTAACACATTCTTATGTGTGAAGACACCATAATACTTTGTGGAAGCCCACTTCACCTGGAGGAGGAGGTGAGCTTTTGGGTGTGTAACGGCTAACCTCTGATCTAATGGATAGAGGGATGAGTGGTGGACTCTGAGCGAGGTAAGAGTTAGAGTCCTGTGGAGATAGGATGGGGCCTCTTGTCATGCTGTCATGTCTTAGAATATGCCATAAACCATTAAAGACTCACAAAATGCCCCCAGACTAATTTTGTGAAGGCTTTCCACCAGAGTAAAGCCCCACTCTGCCCCCACCCTCCCCTTCTCAGGGGAGTTGCCAAGGCTTTGATCATTGATCATTTAGTGTTGTTTCACTCTAATCTTTGCCAAGGCATCTATTACCAAGAATCTAGGTTACCCTTGTCCCTTGGGATGGGTAGAAACAGTAAGATGGGCAATGAAGATGTGCACTGTGAATTACACCCAAGATTAATAGAAGCCTTTAAAAGAAACTCTTTCCAAACAGCTGTCTTTAATGGGGTACATGCAGACCAGAATTAGTAAATTTGCACAATTCTTCCATGTTTCATCTGAACTGAGAAACTCTTCATATTTCAGCTTCAGTTGTCTCCTCACACTTGCAATGGCACATTGAACACATTTTACAGCCTGGTACCTAATGCAGAAACATTAATTTAAACTAATTGTAGGCTAATCTATCTTTCCTTTTTCTGTTTCCTTTTATTTAATTTGGCTACTGTTTTGCGCGGGCTGTCTTCAGATCATTGCAGATTTTGCAAGACTAGATTTAATTGGTAGATGTACAAAAGGAAATATTTCCTTTGATAATTTTTGATCACAAAACCATTTCCTTTGCTGTGATATCTAAACTTCATTAGATATGTTCTCAGAGAGATCACTTGCTGTAACACTGTTTCTCTTCAAAGTTTATAAAGTTCAAATCCTCTAGATAATGTCAGCTATTTAATTGAAGACAACCAAAGTGTGATAATGAGTGATAGACCTGTGGTACTGTCTTTATCAATGACTTGTGATTATAGTTCAATTTGTGAATTAATTTTTAGTAAATCTCTTCATCTTTCCAATCCATTCTGGATTATTCAATATAATGAAGATGAGTATTCATTTTTCCCTTTAAAAAGCATCCTGTATAATACTCCAGAAGTATTTTTACAGCTTCATATCTGTATGCTTTTACATGTAAAGATGGGAGAAGGGGTAGTGGCTTTAAACTGAAAGAAGGTAGACTTAGATTTGATATGAGGAAGAAATTCTTTACTACAAGGTTGATGAGACACGGGTTGCCCAGAGAAGTTCTGGATGTCCCATCCCTAGAAGTCTTCAAGGCCAGGTTGGATGGAGCTTTGAGCAATCCAGCCTAGTGGAAAGTGTCCCTGTCCATGGCAGAGGGAATTGGAACTAGATGATCTTTAAGGTCCCTTTCAACCCAAACCGTTCTATGATTCTCTGATTTTGTGACATTTTGTCACAGTCAAAGACTCACAACAGTGCAACAGGTAAAGTGCCACTTGCTCCATCTCCTTTTATGGCCACTGCTTTCCAAACCATATGATGTTTTGCATCCGGGCAGGTTGAACAGACACCCATGTAAATGATACTGAATTTGAGCTGGTTTTGGTTTGATAAGGGTGAAGGTGGATTTTATTTTCTTTTTCTTTTGCCCACTGCTCTTTGAAGAGATGCTGTATTATTTTATGAGCAGGGCTGCAGTGTGTGCTGATTGCTTTTAGTAGCACACAAAATTATTTGCTTTCCTAGGAGACAGGCGGTTGTCAGAAGCCACACACTGTCTTCAGCAGTTTTCAATGAAGTGCTAATTTTACATATGTACAGGGAATCACAGAATGGCTTGGGTTGGAAGGGACCTGAAAGATCATCTAGTTCCAACCCTCCTGCCATGAGCAAGGACATCTTCCACTAGACCAGGTTGCTCAGAGCTCCATCCAGCCTGGCCTAATGAAGCTTCTGTCAGGGGAATATTTAATTACATTTTCCCTCCTTCCATAAATTTCTACCAGCTCCAAGATTTAATTTTCTCTCTGAGACAGACTGTGATGCAAAACCCCCTATCACCTTATCCAGGCAGCAAGTGGAGAAGCTGCCAGCTGCCTAAACTGTCAGTGCTTAATCAGCATTTGTTTAACCTACATGGTATTTACACATTTGTTACGGACGGTTTATGCAGGAAAGCAGTCCTTTGCCCTTCCCGGCTGGGACTGGGGAGCAGGGGGTCCTGTGGCAGGGCTGATGCACGATGAGAGCTCCGTGCAGAGGCGTGGCTTGACTTATGTGGACTTTCTGCAGCAAAATGAGAGAAAAGGCTGCTTTTTTTGCTGTGGTTCACAACTACTCACAGACTTTGGAAAGGCTACACGCTAAAAATATTAGAAAATTCAAGCTGTGATGTGTCAATTGATTCTTGGAAATCACTGAAATATTTTATTTCTGAGGTTTTTGTTGGGGAGAGAAGGGGTTTTGGCAGACTGCCAAATTTTTCTTTCTGGAATCTCACCTGCTCTCATAGTGTCTAATCCAAGAACCACAGAAAGCAATTGGAAAATGCTACTACAGTTTTGTCAGGCTTCAGAATGGGCCTTTTACAGGGAGCTGGAAATGTCTATACACAACATCAATAACTGGGTTCAGCATCAGGAGCACATGGAGGAGAGGGTCACAGAAATGAAATCTAACCTTAAGTCTGGGTCCAGAAACCCTGTGCTACTCAACTTTGGGCATGGACTAAAAGCAGAGGAAGTCCTTCAGTGTACGGAGAGATATTAGCAGTTTCCTGCTCCAAAGAGGTACTTTGAGGATGAACAGAGGCACAAGTCTATCTGTGAGCAGGGCTGTGAGCCTCACTGTCAACATTCCGGAGGTCAGAGGTGGAGGGAGCAGGAGTCTATAACCCCATCCATGGGCACAGGGAAATCAGCCCTTGGGAATTAAACTTGTGGCACACAGGCTTAAGTAAGATTTTACCCTCTCACGTTATTCCAAATGTGGTTGTTGTAAGTAAACTTATATTTTCTATACAGCTAATATATCTAATTTCATTAGTTACTTCTTATAAAGACTTAGTCTAGAGGCAGTTTTGCAAGACTATCTCCAGTATACTAAATATCTACTTGTTTTTTTAATATGTAGCAATTGATTAAAAAATTTAAAAAATTCCTCTTATTTCTCATCAACACACGCTTAATGCACTTTTGCTTAGGTTCAGGGTTTCTTTATTTGGTTGGTTTAATTTTTAGATGGTGTAAAAGTAATGAATGGCAATTTCTGCTCTTAATAACTATCCTCTGAAATTGCTGATTCGAAAAAAAACCCACAATCTAACAAACCCAACCCAAACACCAGTGTTTTACCCAGTACCTTATGAATTGGGTTGCCAAGACTGAATATGTTTCTCTCCCTCGACTGCATTCCTTTAAAAGAACAAGTCAGCACAAGGTGGTGCTAAATAGCACACCATTAATCTTTTTCCTGTATATGAACCTGAAAGGAACTTTGGGAAAAGGCACTGGATCTTTTTTTAACTGCCTGATAAAAGGTTTTTTTCTTTGTTAACTTATTTACTTCTGTCTATCATGACTAGGAGACTTTTCTCAATAAAGCCTGCCTCCTTTGGCTGTCAAGGATGTCTGAGAGGTGTGGACCCGCAGTCTTTGGATAAATGCAGTAACTTCATCTTAGGCTTTCCTTATAGGAAAGTGTAGCTATTATCCACTTATTTTTAAGTGGATGGTAGTATTTTTCATCTCTGTTCCACAGCTTTTTGGAATATGTGAGTTGTTTCTGAGAAAATACATACAGCATGTGTGCTGTGGGCTTAAATTACAGGCTTCTGTATTTATTTGGACAAATTGCTAAGGAGAGGTTGAAAATGCAAAATGGGTGGAGAAAACTAATCATAGATGGGGGGGACTTGAATGCCCAAGCAGATTCAGGACTGGCAGCTCCAGGGACAGTGGGTGCCTCTTCACCCAGGAGCTGCTCTGTTCTCTGTGCTGCTGCTCTGCATGAAGTGGGGAGATGTAGTGTTGGATGGGCTGCTGGCCTCCTTGCTTCACCTGCAAGCAGAAGCGCTAAATAAGTACTTCATTTTCTCAGCATCAGATTGCGTGTCCTGTGAAAATACTCCTGATATGTGTTCTGAAAGGGATGGATGTCTTTAAAAAACTCCTTTTTTTAGGGGAAGGCAAAACGGGTCTCTCTAAAAAAACCCCGAAAAAGCTAATTGTGTTTTTGCTAGTAAATGCAAAGCAGTTCAGCTAGCCAGAGTACTGTACTTGCTGATGCTGTGTTTCTTGAAGAATCTTGACTCCACAGATATTTGGCAGTACTTTTACATTGTATCTACAATGCAGAGACTTTCTTTCACATTTTCTGCCCTTTAAAACAATGATTTATGGATAGAAAATGTCTCTAGGAAAGCCTGGAATATTATTTCCTTTGTAAAACAATGAAAGGTTAAAATGGTTCTTATTTATTTCCATCTAAATCCCAGTGTCAGAGAGAGCTTCCTAAGGAACCTAGAGGGAGCAGCTATTATTGTACATAGGCGTCTGAACTATCCTTCTTTCTATGTGCATGATTTGATGCGCCCTCCCGCTTATCACAAAACCGATATAGAGCACCAAGTTCAACATAGTGTGAAAGCTTGTCTTTTGTGGAGTCATCTGTGATATTTGATCATGTATGACATATCACATTGACTTGACAATAGGATAACACTGGACATTAGGAAGCACTGTTTTATGGAGAGGGTTGTCAAACACTGGAACAGGCTGCCTAGAGAGGTGGTCGATGCCCCAGGCATTAAACCCAGTGTTTAAGAGGCATTTGGACAGTACCCTTAACAGCAGGTTTTAACTTTTGTTCAGCCCTAAAGTAGCTAGGCAGTTGGACTAGATAGTTGTTGTAAGTCCAGTCCAACTGAAATATTCCATTCTATTCCATTTCATTCCATATAATGAAAAGCCAACTTTCTCTCATAAATTGTTTGGACAGAGTTAAACTAATGAGTGAGAGGAGGTTGGCTCTATTCTCCTTTATATAGACATATATTAGTTAATATGTAGATTAATATATACTAATATTGGCAGAACTGAGGATTTGAAATCCAAGCTGAGTATGTCTCTAGTTCTTATAACCTAATTTTCCATCAGTGACACCAGATCTCTGAAACACATTTGTAATTGTAGTAACACATTTTCTGTTGGAAGCAAAGTGCAAATCAAGACTTGTTCTTCCTGCATGCCATTGACACTCAAGTTTATTAAAAACATGCATTCGATCAAGTGTTAATGCTTTATCGATTGACTCTATCGGGCTTACCAATGCTGTTGTATGTTAACATGCTAAATCATGTTTTGTAACTAACTATTCATAGATATTTTTGTCAGAAAATGAGCCTGGACAACTCATCAAGATCTGAAACATCCAAATTTATGGTGAAGTTCTTTAGGCGGTTGTGGTATGAGCTGTTGAAACAAAATTTGGCAGGCACCAAGAGGTTAGACATGTTTATATAGTGGGAACATTGAATTAGTTTTGGATAAGTACCTGGACTTCAGAATATAGTTCAACAACTGTCTGGAGTGAGCAAGACATTCTTTCACCAGATAGGTTATCCCACAAGTTTTTACTGGATAAATAGATCAGAAGTCTGCTCTGATATGGCAATCCCTTTCTTTGTATGTTTTAAGCATCAAGTGCAGAACAGACCTGGAAGCACAAAGCGGCATTTCCAAGGGTGAGCTCTGATATTCCTCATCTGTGTTTTTAGTTTCATCCAGGAGTCTGAACTCCAGCACACAGGGCAGCCAAGAGTGACTTTTTCATTACCAAAGAAAATTATTAGAAAATAAAGTAGTTGGTTGGTTTTTTTGTTTGTTTGGTGGTTGTTGTTGTTGTTGATCTTTTTTTTGTTTGGTTTGGTTTGCTTTTTTTTTTAATGGGAAGGGCATGAATTAATACACCAATAATCTTCCTTTTTCTTATGGTCTGTTGAATTTTTCAGATGTGAGTCTGTGGATTCTGCAGCTTTGCAAATCCTAGACTGGTGAGTTTTCATCTGTCCTCCAACCCTGAGCTCAGTTTATTTATTGCCCATTTTGACCAATTGCTGTCTTAATTACCTAAGCCTCAGGTAGGCAAGAAAACCTGCTTTGAGGGCATTCAGCCTGAAATTATTAACCTGATGGACAAAGTAGGTACATTTCCATTCAGGAAGGCAAGAGGGAACATGTGAGGGACCAGCACAGTTTCTTGGGTAGAGGGCATGTTCCTAGGAGCTATTTCCTAAGGCAGCTTTGCAGATTTACTGAACTGGCACAGAAAGCAATTAAAAAAAACAACACAAAAAAATTAAAACCTCAGAGAAGTAACAACTTTATAGATTATAATCCTCCAGCTATCAGGAGAGGCTCAAGAGACAAAAGTAGATGTTGAAGGAGAAATCAAACTATTTTCTGATCTCATTGCTCCTGTCAATACTATTGCACTGCTACTTGCTTGTGCCAGTGGGGAAGAGAAGTTTGTATTGCTGAACACCACAGCAGGGTAAAATCCTTTAAAAGTGCTTTGTAGAAATGGAGAATGAGTTTACTTTGTTCCTTAACCTGATTCTTCAAAATAAATAATGAGAGATTTTACTTGATGTCGTAACTATTCACACTCAGCCTAGTTGAGTTGTTGCTCTCTTTCCCTCGCTTTGTGTCTGGTAATTGTAGGTTTGCATACAAAGGTGTGAGGCTTTGGCGTCTACATTGCCCCATGTGATTGAAGTGATGAAAGAAGAGAAATTTTCTTCATTTTGTAATAACACTGCCTTCGATGAGTGCTATAAATCACTTGGTCACTATGCTGATTTTCCTTTGGCCTTCCTGTGTTGTCCCTCATGCAGTCTGGAATGAATGCTACTATGAAGCACCATATGTTTCTGGGAAAGTCTTGTTGGCATTTGCAGCTTGAGCTCCTCTGGAGGATACAGTCTATGCATGTACAGAGAGGCCTAATGCTTCTCTTGCTGGAAAGCTGTCAGTACTCTCTGGCGTGGTAGTAGCTTAAGTTACTAGTGACTGCATCTTTCAGCCTTCCAGCCTCTTATTCCACTAAGACATAAGAACTTGACATTTTGATTGTTTGCTTAGCGAAAGTATTCTCTTACCTATTGCTTGGTCATTCTGTTTTTTTAATACAAATGAAAAGAAAAATATATATTTTGGAAAAGAGATCTCAAATATGTAGGAACATTTTTTTCCATCCAACAACGTGACACTGAGCAATTAAAAAAAGTTCCCCAAGGTTGCATTGGCTGTGATACAGTAAGCAGAATATGAACAAAGATTAAACATAAATCCAGGCCATAATGTTTGATTCAGATCCCAATTTGAAAAATTTCCACTATTAAAGGTGCTTACAGCTGGGTCTTGGGTCCAACGTGAGGTAAAGAGATGATCATTTGTTCGTAAGCTTAGTTTTCTACAACTGCTGGTTTGCAAATGGGCTTTGGTTTGGGCCCATTTCCTTTACATGGACTTTGCATATGATTGTATACTCTGGCATACTGCTACTCTGCAGTGTGCTTTGGTGTCCATTGGATCTAGGGAAGCTATTCTGGGTGACTGTGCAGCTCAGCTCTGTCCGTACCAAGCAGGGCTGCAGACACTGGTCTTCTCAGTGCTTCCCTCTGATATCTCAGGGGAGAAATGGGCTGAGCTTTTGCAGACTGACTTTATGACAACTGGTGCAGTGTTGTGGACCCCTCACTGAGGTCTCCAGAGTCAGCTGATGCACAGAGAAATCTTTGGAAGAGCAACGTCTTCAGGATCCACACGGACTTGGTGCAGTGCAAGAAGTAACGGTATGTATGTGCAAAGGGCCTCTGGAAAATACCTGAGAACGCCAGAGATAACAGCAGGAACTCTGTATTTATCTCTGAGATGGGAAGAATTGCTCATTCAGTTCAGTATCCAGTCCTAGCAGAGCCAACATCTGAGAAAGATATATGCAAGGTCAGACAGATAGCTAAGGGCAAAACCAGACTTTCAGACAGTTCTTCCTCCTCCTATCTGTTTCATTAGTTTGTGAGCTCAGGTAAGAATAATATATATCTTTAACCTTTTCAAAAAGAACTTTGGATGTTCTCATTATCTGTAGGAATGTCTAATTCTACTTTTATTGCTGTCCAATTCTTGAATGCATCTCGCAGCAGCAACCCGCATGGCTTAATGTTATATCATGTAAAAGGCACATCTGTAAAATGTATTCTTTTTCCGTTTCACTGCTTGTGCCTTTTCTTCTTGTATAGAAGACTTCTTCTCATCAGACTTCTTTCAGAACTTATCTCTTAGAAAGAGACCAGATTCACATAAAGTTCCCAATCCTTATTGGACAACTATGCAATTTGGAAGCACTAGCTTTACATGAGAAATGGCATGTGGTCTCCAAAAAAGTGCATTATGAATTTCTGTTACAGCTACAAGGAGAAGAAAGAAAATACAGGGAGTTGCATCAAGTCCCTTTTAACTAATGCATATTCTGATGACTTGGGAAGATCTTTGATTTTTTTTTCATTTTCTTTGGTTTTGTATTTGTTTACCTGAACAAGTTAGGCTAAGAGAAGGGGGTTTTACTTTTAATATAGACAAAACTTTTACAGGCTTTGAGCCTGTCAGAGTTTTTTGAAAATAGGTGGGAAACTGGCACTCCTTTACAGTAGCTATTTGGCATTACTCATGTGCTCAGGTATTCCATGCTATTGGTCCTGCCTCTGTCCTCTTGGGCTCCATACTGGTGTACAAGAGTGTGCTAACACAACCAGAAAAACTCACAAAAACTATCACAAGAGTACCTATTCAGTATAGCGAGACACTGGTTTCTATTTTTCATCAGAGGAGTGGTTTTTCTCTGTTTTTTTTTTCATACAAAATATTTCTCTCATTCTTTGAGGAAGATTGCGTTCTTCAAATTCCTCAAGAATCCCTTGAAACGACCGTGCTTCTGCCTGGGAGAAGTCATCTTCACAGGAGTTTCAGCAGTTGGTTGGCAAAGAGGATGGTACACGTATAGAAATCTACTCAGTTTTCCTGAACTCAACAAAAAGTTTCTTCATTGACCATTGCAGTTTCTGGAAGTGATTTGTATAGTCTGATGAATTTTTCAGAATAGAAGAAAATCCATCAGTAAGTTTTTCAAGAGTTTGTTAAAATATTACATTAAGACCAATTTAGTTGGCAGCGTGGTGCCATCAGAAAGTGAAAATTTCCCTGAGGTAAGGACACAAAAGGGGGCACAAATCTAACACAGTAGATTGGACTAATAGGGTATACTGGCAGATTCAGCTTCTAGCAGATTAAATACTATGGAAAACTGGCAAAGTGCATCTAAAATTTTACGTGCTATTTTGAACTTTTGTGGTTAGTTTATTGTAGAACTAATATACTTCAGTGAAACTCATCTGATTTAGACCAGCTGGAGATGTAGTCCGCCATATGTTCTTGGGGAAAATCAGGAATGCATTTGAGGGAATCTGGTAAAAGTTTTCAAGTTGTTCTTGTTGCAAGTGTGAGCAAATGTCTGTGCCCAAACGAAGTGAGCAAGCTGTCTTCATCTGTGGCATATATGTATTTAATGCATGATATTCACCACAGACAAACCTAAAGAGCTTGTGAAGGATTTCTGTTGAATTTAAAAGTAATCAGCAGGCTTTTCTGCTTACAGTACCTCTGAAGCATTTGTATTCTGTCCGTACAAGTTCAGTTGAATGAAGGATAAAATTGTGCTGGAGCACTGTGAAATGAGGAAAAAGAAAAGTCACATGAATCCTGTTAAAACTCAGAAGTTTACTGTAGCAGTTGAATGAGTGTGAATTTAGTTCACTGAGTTTAAACTGAAGGCCAGGTGGGGTTTTCTCCTGACAGAGTTTGAAGGGCAGATTGGCAATATGGTGCATTTCCACCTCATGCTTCACTAATGGAAACCATTATGAATTCATGTGAAACCATAATGGAAACCATATGAATCAAATCACTTTAACACTTAAATTTTGTCTTTGTGATGTATATCACCTATTATTTCTTCTGTCAGTATTACACTATATAGGGGAAATAATACTTGCTCCTATACTAGGAAAATACAGACAGATATGTCATAGGATATTTCTTTCCTATCCTCCAACAGCCTTCTTTTCCCATGCCTCAGGAGTCCTACCTCTGCAATTTTCCTTTAGTACATTTCCATCTCTTCCAATGAGCATTGATTTCCACTACAGTATCCTCCCAAATTCATTCCCATCACAACATCCTCCCAAGTTCTTTCCTTTCATGGTTTGGTCTTCACCACTGAATGCCACTAGGGCATCTCAGCTATTCAGCAAGCTACCAATAGCGGGTGAATAGAAGCAGGAGTGGCAAGGAAAGGGATGGATTTGTGCTATAATTTGTGTATAGGACTGCAGCGGATGTTGATTGAGACAGTGCCAAAGAACATCCTTTCTGTGCATCACACAAAACCCTAGTTTTTTAGTGTGCTATGACAAACTTGAGACTGCAATATAAAACCCAAGAAGTCATAAAAATGGGTCTCAAGGACATAACAGGCAAAGGCAACTAGAAATTAAAGAATTTATAGGTAATTGAATTTAAGATGTGAATGAATGAGTTGCCCAATAATGTGTTTTATGTCAATATCAAAACTTTTAAGATAAACTAAACGGTTTTATTTGTAAATCCTTGTTTCTTTATTTGTTTAAAATGATAGTAATACTCCTGGTAGCAGTGCAAGGATTCTTTAAATAATTTACTATGTGAAATGAAATGTGGTTTATGATTTATTCTTCTGGCTGCTCTCTATAGACAGCCTTGCCTAAATTCTGTAGAGCTGAAGGCAGTGGATACTGGCATGAGACCATGGAACATTAGTTAATGTAGCTAAACAGCAGTGCAGGAGTTATAAGTCCTGGAGATCTTGGAGAAAAAGAAAGGTAGCTGAAGAGAAAAGCTGCAATAGCCACTATAATAACTTGATAGGCCTAATGCGAAATTAATGTGTGAATTAGCCTGACCAACAGCAGGAAGAGGAGCTCTGTGTGTCTGATCACACACGCAACTGTGATTATGCATTATGTGATTATGTGTAAATGAAGGTATTTTTGAGAAGAGTTGCTAGGTTGTAACTTGACTGTGTGAGTCTTCCTAGGGCAGCTGACCTGATCAGCCAGAGGAAAGACCTCCTATATTTTCCGTAATCTCATATAATTTGTTGGTAATTAAAAATCAGTTGATAATAATGGGCTCTCATAATTATTGTCTTTCCCTGAAGTTTCCTGGAATGTCCCTCACTCTCGTTAGACTTGAGCTCTTGTCAAAACCACTACCATCTCTTTTCTCCCACCACAAGAAGCACAGTTCCACCGCCTTTATCCCGTGGAATTATTTAAAAACAGGCTGCCTCTGAAAACATCTGGCTGTATTTTAGTATGCTGTTTGTCAAACTTGCATACTATTAGGCAAATACAGAATTACGACTAAAGCATACAAAAAAATAAGCAAAATAAGCGTGCACTTATAGGTAAAAAAAGGAAAGAAGTAAAAAGATATTTCATTGTAAACTCATAATTTTTCCATGAAAAGTCATTAGGTACAAGTATGTTTGGTTTTATATGCATGCCCTTGTGCTCCATATAGGTTTCATTTAGGAAAAGAAGAGAGGGAGAAGAGACAACATAGGCTGTCTTTCAACTCTGCTGCTCTGATGACCTCAGTTTCAGTGATTGAGTAATTCCTAATTTGTAGACAGCAGATGCCGGCTCTGGGGTTCTCAGGTTTATCAGTTTCCAAGAAGTGGCTTTAGAAATATTTTTTAAAAGTTCAAAAAGCAATGTTTTGGAACTATCTCTGGGATACGTTATATTCTAAAGGAGATAATAATTTCAATGTCCCTTGAGGTTTGGTTCTGTTTTACTCTGGATGAACTGCAGTGTAGGCAGGGAAAAAGGAAGGTGTCAGTATTTAGTCCTTCTCCCGTTTAAAGAAGTGATTTGCAAGGGATCAAAATTCTTTTCATGCTCTATTGCAAACAAGTTAAAAGATAATCCTTCCCTGTTGTTGAGTCCATCTATGATTCGGACACATTTACTCATATTGCAAATGAAAGTGTTCTGCTGTGAATATAGTATGGGCTTCGTGTAGATGTTTACATACTCTCAGAGCAATAAAGAATCTATCCTGCTTCTTGGTTGTGACAGCTGGTTCCGATTTGTGCAGTGTGTTCATTGTTTTCAATGAACAGTACATTGCATTAACTAGGCATGTCATATCTCCAGATTGCAGAGGACCTGCCAAACAGAGGACCTGCCTCAACAGAGTGGGGTTCGAGATACAAACACTGGTCATACTTTCTGTCATGAGTAGTTATTTTTCAGTAGTTGGTCTGAACTTCCCTGAGAGTACATGAAGATATGGGCATAAGTGAATTTTGGCCATTTTTGAGGTGACTTTACATCACTTTTAATTGCCTTTTCATTTTTACATTGCAGATTTTATTTAATGAAGGCATGATGAATGCACAGATTATAAAATATGTGGTAGCTAGAGGTCTATCCACCACAAGCTTTTTTGTTTGTTTGTTTTTGTTTGTTTTGGGTTGGTTTTCTTTCTCTTTCACCTATATTCATATCCATTGCATTAAAGAATACTCCTGCTGTCCATTAAACCATGTCAGACATGTAGTTAAAGTGTGCTCTCTGCAGCTTCCTTTTGCTGAAGTCAAGCGTACAGCTAGATTCAATTTTTCTCCAGCATCCTTCCAATTAGAGCATGAACAGCACATGTCATTGCTGGACACTAAGCAGAGGCATAGTTCACACCCACACTCATCTCTTGGACAACCTTGCGGATCTCGCTTGGGGAATGTATCCAAGTTTCTTATCACCACATGGAGAGCTGAAGGGAGAACAGGAAGAGAAGCATATGTTTCTCTCCCGTTAGAGCATTGGCTCCAGGGTTAGGCATGGCAGGAGAGCTTGAGAGCTTAATAGCACTTACAGATGTTTAAGGTCCAAGTCTTACAGCTAATGGCTGTTTAAGGTCCAAGTCTTACAGCTAATGGCCCATGCATGCCCCGTTCTTTGCTGCTTATGGGAGAAGACAGGCTAGAATAATTGCTCTGTAATAATCTGGGAAATGGGAAGAGGGGAAAGAAGTACCTAGAGAAACGAGTCAACTTGTTATCCCTTTTAGTGTATCATTAGACTGCTAGCTTTAATACTGCCCTAATAATGTTCAGAATGAAGATTTATCATTTCCCAGGGCCATGGCATCATTTGCTGATCACATCCAAGAGTCTGTTAATATAGGCCTCCTCACCTCTATCCAAGCAATATTTTGATTTTTGCTGTTTCCTTGAATTCCAGAAGGTGGAAAGTGCAAATATGGACAAATATCCAAAATAATTACAGAAGACATATGCAATAGGAAATCAACCACTAAAGTTGAAACTAAATACCAGGTAACTAACTAGGGGAAAATAATAGTCGGGACTGGGATATCCCGGTTCTAGATATTATCCATAGAAATCTTCAGCAATTAAAGTGGCTGCAAAGATTAGTTGTCAGAGGATTATGGCTCCATAGATACTTAGATGTTCTTTTTATATCCGTCTCTTGAAGGATGAAGTTTTTTATTTCATTCCTAATTTTTAAAACACAAATTCCTTAATGATTCAACAGAGTGAGATTTCATGTGAATCTTGCTCAGCATGATTTGCAGATGGCCAGTTGAAGGCTAAACTGAGATTATTTTAAGGCCCATCGTTGCACATTGTCTCTTCCATCTCTGTTACCATTAAAATATAAATTAATATACTAATTGAATAAACTTAATTGAATAAAAGTGCTACAGCAGGTTTACAAGGTGTTTGATGGAAAAAGTTCATATGTATGTGGGGGAGATCATCAGCATTGTTCTCAGATGAGACAATCATAGTCTTAGAGATGTGGAGCTCAAATATTTGGGGCAACAACTATGAGATGACTACCAGCCTTTGTATGAAGTGTGAGGCAGCTCCATTATGTCTGTTGTTGCTACCACTGTAAAGCAACAGATTTTGACCATGACCTTACTAAGGGAAAGATGGGCTGTTTCACCATGCTTAATGGTTAAATTAGCCTCTGATTTGATCACAGTTTAATAATCACAGAGCACTGAGGAGAGCTATTTTAATCCCTCATAAATCAGCAAAGTGTGCGGCTCTGTGGCATAGGGCATGTTCTGTCTTGGTTCTTCACCATGAGCTTTCAAAAGCTTTTGCATTCGAATTTGTTTTCTTTACAAGTTTTAGGGCCCACTGAAGTTATTTACTTTTCAGTCAAGGACTCAGACAGAATGACATTGTTCCTTTATAATAATCTCAAAACAGCACAAATTTTATTTTAAATCTGAAGTGCTCCTCATACAGCTCTATTTTTCTCTACTTCACTGCATTCAAATACCCTCAAGATGTGTTAATTGACATTTTTTCTAATGACAAACAACCTAACTTTTCTCAAAAGAATTCTGCCAATGGTCTTGTCCAATATACTGGCTTTAATTCACAATCATCTGAAAAATAAGATGTATTTTTAATGACAATTTATTAGAGGTATCAGTTCCCGCTTTACATTTTTTTATGGTGACAATATGTATGCTTTCATTTGCATTTCTTTCACAGACCAATCACATCACTAATATATTACACAGCACCTCAGATCCTCATCTGAGCAACAGTGCTCTCAAGCAGTGGTTTCCAATCCACACAGTGTGGGCAGTGAGCCCAACATTACTCATTGTAGCTTTATTCCTATAGATTTTTATTTCTTTAACATGACATGAGATCAAAGTGGCACGTGGCCTCTGAAAGCAGCACAGAGACTCTTATTCATACTTTTATATACCTCTCATAGTTTACATATATTTTCCTATCCACTCTGGAATATTGATCTTATTTTCCAGGAAAAATTTTTAACTACTCAGATCATCATCATCATCATGGCTAGGC
>VZRE01005314.1:0-25320 GCA_013396775.1 Cephalopterus ornatus | reverse complement strand
TCTGCCACAAACCTTTTCTGCTCACGGTAGGTGAGAAAAGGGTCCCCTGACCTCTTGGCAATGTCCTGTATTGCAACTTGAGCCTGTTGTCTTTGTGTCTCTCCCTGTGCCCTTCTGAGAAGAGTCTACCTCCATTATCTCCATGCCCCACCTCCTGGGAGCTGACTACAGCCAAAAGGTCTCTGATGCTTCCTCACCCCCGGGGCTGAAACAAGGCACAAATCACCCATGAACTTAGGTGACTAAAGTCATGGTTACACAAAGGACTGGTGAGGGTCAGATGGGCAAGAAATGCTGAGGATCTCCGCTAACCTAATTGTATAATGAGCAATTTATAGTAATTTATTCAGATGAGTATCTAATCACTCACTAAGCAACTGGACAATTGTCCCTGGTGTGAAGCCCACCAGGGCTAGTCAACCAAAGAAACTCCTCCCATTGAAGACCTTCCAGACTGAAGGAGCCTGAAGGAGCACAGGTCTCATTATGGGATCCACAGGGAAAAGCACTTCAGGATTCTGTAAAACTTATGGCATGTTTTTAATGGGCTTGATGGAACATGTAAGTCATTACGTAATACTTAGGGAAAGGACAAAAGGTAGGGAAAATGAAGGTTCAAGATGGCTCAGGAAGGAATAATCATGGGGAATGGATAAAAAGGGCTGGCTCAGTATAAACAAGCTTCTGTTTATACTGAACAGTCAGTGCTATTTCTCTGTGGGAGTCCACTTTATCACTACTGTGTGCCCCATCCTCTCATTGAATCCTACTTTTTTGTGAGTGCATCCTCTGCTCTTGGTAGGTACATATAAACACCAGTAAACTTCCAAGCTGGAATCACCAGTAAGAGAAGAGGTCTGGATGCCACTAACAGGAGCATAGCTCATAACCTCTGTGGTTTCCTTCCCTGGGTGCCAGCAGCAGAGCAGGCCACTGGAATTGGGGCCAGGTGCTGGACAAATTATCTGTGCGAAGACGTGTGTGTGTGTGTGTGTGTATGTGTTTTTCCTTCAGTACTGATCAGCTGGGGAACAAGATCAGGCTGTCAGGGCTGCTCACAGTCTTCCTTGGTGCCCACTGGGTCTCCAGAGCTGTTCACCAGCCCACGGGTCCCATCCTGCACCATTACCAGCCAGGGGTATTTGCTTGGATGGTACTGCAGGTGGTCAGCAGCCCATTTCTCCAGTGTGCCAAGGTCCCTCCAAAGGCTGGTCCTCCCCACCAGCATATACACCACTCATCCCATTTGGTAGCATTTCCAGATTTGCTCTGGTCTTGCCATCCCCTCACCCAGCTCAGAAAGATTTTAAATTGCCTTACCCTATTGCCTTGTCACTACTGTTTATCAGCACCCTGTGGGACCTCAGACCACTGAAGTCAACCCTTAGAGCTCAGAGATTCCGTCCACCTTCAAGCCCACTGATCCCCAGCTCAACACATGGCCACCAAGTACCGGCTGCCGAAGATCTTACTAAAGTTGTCCAGCATCCAGTGGCTCTTCCCTTCTCCATAGTCTAGGTGCAGCAGCCTAGCACACATGCCTTGCCAGCTGGAAAGGCTGGGATGCATGCTGTGGATCTTCTGCTGGCTTATACAGAGCCAAGGACAATGGAGGCTTTTTTTCCTAGAGAGAAGAAATACAGACATACAGTATCTGAAATATGAATAGATTTAAGGCTTTTTTTTCTTAAACCTGAATTCATTTACAAGAATGAAGGTCAAGCTTCATCATGCTCTGACTCTGTAAGACTGATGATGTGTTACAATCTTTGAGTGCCAGTGAGCTGAGCTGACCGATGGTGAACTAGTGAATCTAGTAAAGGAAGGTACAGACCATTGTAAATGGCTGAACCTGGCTCTGGCCAACAGTGAAGGTGCCAAATGGAAAAGATTAACATGTCAAACCTTTCTCCATGCTGAGAAAACATTCCTGCTCAGAAGGTATTTAAGGAGGTGTCTATGCCCATGCACAGGGTACTGCGGAGGAAGCTGCAGCCCAGGCTGATCCCACACCAGAGCAGGGACTACAGATGACTTGGACAGGAGGAACTGCTATGCTCAGAATGGCAAAAAATAGCATTCCTGCCTCCCACAGCACTTACCTCCTTGACTGAGGGTCTGGAACACGCTGAATGTGACATGGGGAGATTGGATGAGAAGGGGACATGGAACAACCAACTAGTGAGACAAGAATTTGTGTTGAGGCATTTGCATTCTCTGTACATTCAGATCAAATGCCAGAACTTTATGTTGATTTAAAATAAAACTATTTTTACATAATTCCCCAGTTAAAGTCTGTTTGCCTGTGGCAAGAACCAACTCACTCCTTCACTGCCTGAGCTTTGCATTGCTATAACCCATAAGCTGATCAAGCTAAAATATGACTTCATTTGCCTATGCCCAAAGGGAAAGGGTGAAAAAGAATAAAAATGGCAATTCTGAAGTTGAAAGTACTATGTTTCTTTCATGTATCACCCAAACTGTGAGTTAACTTGAAACAGAGACATGGTGTCTTCTTCTTCCTTCTTCTCCTGGTCTTGAAGACCTAAATAACACAGTTTCCCCAGGACCTTTTATTTTAGCCTGGATGCAATCTGAACATCTTCCAACTTCAAAGAAGAAATTATTATTTAACTAAGTAATCTGAAGAACTGCAATTCACACACAATATTTAAGATTCCACTATTTGATAAAATGTCCAAGAGATGTACTAAGAGCAAAAAATATCAGAAGGAAGGAAAAGAGGATCTTGTGAATGTCGTCCCACATTGTTTTAGGATTCTGTACACCAGAAGCAACTTCCCCTTCACCCTTTCCATCTCTTTATTAGCGCTCTTTCTCTCTGAGTCAAATATCTTATAAACATAATCTGTTTGAATGTTAAGGATAATTGCTTAGGAATTAACCAAGTAAGCAAACAGAGAACATGTTGGTAAGGCCCACATAGGTTGCTCACCAACAGGTAACCAGAAGAATACTGAGAATGATAAAAGTGGTAAATTTGTAGTACATTCACACATCATATTTTGCAGTGAAAAGTGATTTATTAGAAGTATTTAATTTTACATCTTCCAATAGTTCACAGTGAATGGCAATATGCTGCCAGCATACTGAACATTGTGGTTGTTTTATAGTTGAAAAAAATTTCGTTATTAGTGATCAAGACGGTCTGTTATTAATACATAAAAACTAAAGGCCTACATTTTGAGATTTGCTTTATCTGAAGTGTGAGATGCAAAGTGTATCAGTGAGCCTAACAAATGGGCTATCAGCCATATAGATCCTGAAAGCTTTCTTTTTCCAGATTTGAAATAAAATGTAAAGTTCTCTCTATGCTTCTCTTCTGCTATACCTCTAATACATTTAGATTAAATCCTATCAGCTACTAACATGGACAGAAATATGAGGCAAAAAACCACACATGAAGAATACTGATAGTCAGTGCAGTCATCAACATATATCTTCTTGACAGAAGCAAGGAAAACAACATTGTTAGGAATTAATTACAGCACATTCAAGTGAGATGGCTAGACAGGTCATTGGGGGAAGGTGATGCAAACTGCAAACACAACTTTTATTCTGCTGGTAACTTAGTCCATTAAACTATTTTCCTATTCACTGCTCATAGCTCTCTACTGTCATGTGGAAAACATGACCAAATGTTCAGCATGGCTGCCACCAACCTGATTTAACATTTATACACTGATAAGAAGAAACACAACATTTTAGCAGTGGATGGACTCCACAGAAGATTCATTACTTTGTTAGACCATAAGCATTTCTTATTCAGTGCCTTAAGTGCAGATCGAAATCCATTACAGATAATGATTGCACTCATTTTACAAAGAAAATGCTGCCTTTAAATAGAAATGCTTGCTGCCCATGCAAAACAAGTAAAATCTCTTACCTGGGATTTTGGTACAATAATAATTTAGTAATAATTTCAATGCATCCACTAGAAACAAAACAAACACAAGAACCCCCTGAGGTTAACAGACAGAAGATCTTGTGAACAGCACCAAGAAATTCTGAATATTTTAAGGATCCTGTAGTCTAAGAAGGTAAAAAAACTGTATGTGCAGAAGATTTTCTCAGTGCCCATGAGGCACTGGTCTGTATTTATATTAAGATACACATTTTAAGGTTCAAAACATGTAATATCACAATTCTGTTGTTTGGGGAGCGCTATAATGGCAGCTATAGAACAGAAGTTATCAAAAAAACAGTTCAACAGCTTTAAAGCAAACTTAATTTTAACACAGGACAGGCCCTTCACACCCTGACCTTGACCCAAATAAACAAGGTTACTCTTCAAATTACACAAAAATTTAAAGCCTTTTATTTTCCTTCTTCCATTCCAGTGTCACTGGACTTTGCAATGCGGAATGGCACGCCGCACGCTTATTTCCAATCTTGCGCTCTTTGAGAGTGGTTCTGATCCATTGCTGTGAAGAACAGGCAGATAGCAGCTGTGATGAACACGTGCACTCCCTCATACAGCAGTTTTGGAGAGAAGACGCTCCATATGAACAGGTGGTACCGCAGACCCGTCACCAAAACAACGTAGACGGCAACTGGGATTGAACGCATTAGAGCGTAGCAGAAACAGCCGTGACCCACTGCTGCTGAATTCCTGGTAACAAAAAAACAGAGGAGTTTATTATCGTCAGGCAAACTTAGTAAAGACATTGGAGTTCCTCCACTCTTGAGCAGTATTTCGCAACACAAGAAATACTCACAGATCTCCACTTCGTGTTAGAAAGCTGATTATTGATGTGATTATGTAACTAATAAAGCTTGTTCTTATCATCTAACATCATGTATAACATCTTAGGTGTAAGCATAGCAACTGTCACTGCAATAAAAGTACCCACTAGTTCACACTTTAATGGTTCTGTGCTTTAACGTATTTGGTTCTAACTGTTAAAGCCTACATTAGGCAGTTTCAAGATAGCTTTGTCTCCTGTTGGCCTTCCAGTGCCTTTCCACAGAATTTGAATGTTAAGAGGAAGAGAGCAGACTTCAGAAGACAAAGCTTCCTAACCTGTTTGATGGATCACCAGATGGAGTCCGTGCCTCTCGTAAAGAGCACAAAACTTGCCAGAGTACACTGCTGCCCACAGCCAGTAACACTGTACAAAACAACATAAAAACTGTGCCACTGCAAAGCTTTGCACAGCTAGCTAACATTACGTTCTCCAGGGAATACCACATCCCTAGGCTTGCAGGAGCAATACACTGCATTCCTGTCACAGCTGCTTTAGCTCAGCTGGGTCCGCTGCATCGCAAAAAATGCCTGCCCCATATGTAACCTACACAGTCCAAATCTGCCACATTGATGTATTCTGGTGGGTGACAAGAGTCAGGTGAAAATGGAAGTGAAAGGGTTTTATGCACTTCGATTGTTCTCCCTCTCCTGAGGGGCCAACTCAAAGCGATGATGCTGGGTTGGCACCTGTCCAATCTCCCCAGGCCACCTCTGCGTAGACTAATTCAGAGCAAATTCAGATGTTTACCTCTTCAGACAAAAGGAAGGAATAAAGCTATTTTGCTGGAATAGTAAGAACATTTTCCTCTCCCCATCAAAATATTTTACATCATCAGTTCCCAAAAGAACTCACTGGTAAAATGCAGAAATGTTTTACACTGAGGTCCTGATCTGAGAATCTGTTCTGCTCCTCCCAGGTTTTAATTCTGATCTTGTTCCAAGTAACGAAAATTTAACATGACTACCACTTCTATGAGATGTAAATTAGTCACTTACGACTAAGTAAGCTACAGAATGCAGTATTTTACATAAACCATTAAATTTCTTATTCTTTAAATAAAAATAAGTAGGATACAGCCTTGTTTTCCAGTGAAGCCAAGATTTAAATTCCCAAGGCTTTCAGTGGAAGGAAGAATAGACCGTGAAAGTTGAAAAATCAACTAAGGACAGCAGGCATGAATGACTGCAAAACATACATTCAGTTCATAGAAAACTATCTTCCCTTGCTGCTTATCCAGGGAAAATGTGACTCAGGAGTGAATTAGGGAGCTCCCTGCTTCTGCATAACTATCTTAGTCTTTAGTGAGCTTGTGTAAATAACCAGCTTTACGTTTAATAACCAACTTTCTTGACAATGACATAACAACCTGCTGTTCACTCAGTCTTAGCTATTTTCAAGCTGAGTAAAAACAGTGTTTGTATTAAAAAAAGTAGTTGTTAGAAGACACAATGGAATAGAGAGAGGAAATGGCTTTTGGGTCAGACAGGCAAACAGCTAATTTTTAAACCACTTTCTAGAGTCAAAAAATGCACTTCACAGACCATCTAGATGAAGGCTATCAGTGGTTGTGGCTATCACATTTATTAAGCTCAGTGATAGGATTTTAGAGGGAATACTAAAAGCAAGAAGTGAGTGTCTACAGACTTACACATCCAGGTATTTCAAAATTAAATTTGAGGTCATGTATTTTTCCCTAGTTCATGCTCACCTAACAACAACTTAGTGCATTATGTTGAAAAAGCTCCTAATAATAAATCAATGGTATTAAAAATTTTTTAAATGGCTATTTTTTTAACTATGAAGAAGCTGTCTGGAAGCTTATTTTGAACTGAATCTCTATGTGTTCACTTCTTTGGCTCAAAAACTAGGTAAACATAATATGTTAGATATTTCAATTTATACTGTAATGAGAGCACACAGGGATCTTTACTAGTTACCCTTAAACTTTGCATTTTCATATTCTGATTACTGGCAAAGTATCCCCGGGTCAGTGATACAATTCTTCCTGCGTTCTGATAACACCAAAATGATGGACTGCTTGTTGCTTATATAAGAGAGACCTTTGCTTCCAAAGGTCTCAGCACTCACTTCACCTCTCAAAAAAACATAGACAGCTACCTGCAGAGGGAAATCTTGGCCAGTTTCACAGTAAAATGCAGTGGTGCAATTTACAGAAGGCAACAAAAACACACTGTATCCACAAAGTTAAACTGTCAGTGGGGTCCAATACCAAAGTAATTGGATTTATTTTGGAACTGGTGAATGGGTTCACATGTGTGTTGTTGAGGAAACAGCACTGGAATGACTGAGCACAAGCCAGTTGGACCTACTTGGCTGTTCTGATGCTGCAGCAACAACTCACTTCGTCAAGCACATCACCATCCTTTCTTCTTGCTTTAGCCAGGGACAAAATTTGCTGAACAGCTAAGACTAATGACTCTGTGCACTCCTTCTGCTCATTCTACACACACAGTGACCACAAGGAACCAGGAGGCCACAGGGAAGGCAGCAGCCAGGGAGCAAGCTGCTTTTGACAACATCACCATGACAGTACAGCTAGTTCAGCTGGTTCCCGAGTTATTCTGAAAGAAGTCACCAGAAGAACACAGGAAGCTGCTTGTGGCATGCCACTTGTGTATCCCACTGTTTATGATCTGGATCAGCCAGTAATTAATAACCTTGCAATATCTCACTGCTATTTCAATAAAAATAATGGAAGACCACAGGACAAATCTAAGGCATCAATCTGTAAATACTCCATACCAAATTGTCTCTTCAGCAACTAATGCCTTTCCTTATTTAAAGGAGAAGAGCACAGAGAGACGTAAACTGGACACACTATGTCCATGTTCTGACAAAACCAGCCCAATATTAAGGCCTCTGCACAAAGAAGCAGTAAAAAAAAGGAGTCAGCCTAGTACTGAGCTCATTTAGCAAGTTCGCTTATGAGGAGTTGAATAAGAAATCCAAGTGTTGAAGACGACAAAGCATATCCAAACTTCATGCAAGATCCAGATAAAAAAAAAAATTACTTTAGAGACTTTTGAAGCAAAGAACACTACAGATTCACATCACTAGACATGCCATATTTAGACTGAAAGCATTAAGTATGGTCTAGAGTACATATTGTCTTTCAACAAAAATCATCTCTTTTAATTGAATCGTAAGTACATAGAAAAATATGGCCAAGAAATTGTGCTATTAATAGGTTTTCTGCTTCTTTGGATATCTGAAATCCTGATTGCCAATGTTTTGTCAACAAATCTTTCACCTCTCAATCTGTCTCTAAGGTGCTATTAAAATGGGTAAATACAAGGCTTGCAAAATGAAAAAACTACGGCGCCAAAAAAAAAAAAGAAAAATAACTTTTTCTTGTGAAAACATATCTCCCAGTGATATAGAATACATGGCAGATGGCGGCAACAAATTTTGTAGTTTAAAAATCAAGCAGAAAGCTCCACAGACAGCCCTACAAATGCATCCACAAGGCATTTTAAAATACACTGCTTTACAGTGTTCCCACCCTTGTTCCAACGCACCAAATCAAACAAACATTTTAGGAACATGCAAGCATATGAGTGAGGAATATCCTAGTATCGCAATTTTTCTAGAGTTGGAGGAGAAGGGTCGTTTCTGGAGGGTTTCAGTATGAAATGTGCTGAATTCTTTCAACAAAAGTTATCCTTCAGCATTTCTGCCCTTCCATCTCCTCTTTTCTAGCTCTTTTCTTACTGCCTAGATAAGCTCTTATTGCTAAATTTGCCTACTTTTAGGCAATTTTTACTGTATTAACATTTTTTCCTGTATTAAGCGGCACTTTTCTTTCTAGGTATTCTGCAGTTTCAGTTTGCAAGATGTCCCTTTTTAGTGCTCCCTGAAAAATAGTTGGCATTTTGTTAATTTGTCCAGTAAATACTAATAAAGGGTTGCAGCCAGAAACAAACCCTTGTAGCACTCCAAGTATCTGCAACATCTTGGAGCATTTGCCATCTGTATGAAATCTCTCCGACCTAAGCAAATATCAATCAGTTTAGCAGCAGGAATAAATTTGCTACGTCTCTCCCACATGCCCCACTCTCACCTAGCATAATTCTTACAAGGCTATTTTAGACTATAGCACAGAATGCTGCACTGTCAGGAAAAACACAGTTCCAAAGGAACCAGGAGTCCTTCGGAAATTTACATGACCAACTCTGGTACAGAGTTACCAATCAGAACAATGCTAATTCTATAAAGTCACAATTTTTGTCACCAAACACCATCAATGGACAGATGTAAAAAAGGGCGGTTGCCAGCAAGCTAAAAGGGTATATTCCATTAGCATGGGAACTATGGAACTTGGGGATGATTCCCGATTTTCCTGTGCATTCTCTTTCTGAGAAAGAAAGGCAGAGAAGCTACACCTGCCCGAGCAAGGTCAAATGTCTGCAACAGTAAGTTACAGGGGACTACAGCACGTGTGGACTGCAGCATAGGGTTCAGCAGGCTCTCATAAAGATTTAGCTGTAAAAGGCTATTAAAGACCTGAAGCTTCAATTCTCTTCACTTCAGCATCAAGAACCAGAAAAATGGAATCGTATCAATGTTTTTTCCTGTTTTCACTGCTGGCATAATCAGTTGTGCTGTGAACGTCCTGTCTGCAAAATAAGCAGTCTCACTCACACAGAACAGGTGACTCTTACCAGTGGCACCCACTGCTAACTAACCTGCTTAGAACAGAACTCTGTCTAAAACACAGGGCGTGCATCGATTACATTTCAGATTCCTTTCTCTCATACTTAGTCAGGCTTGGCCCCTGAAAACCATTCTGAATGAACTCCCTAAACTGCATACCTATCAAAGATTTATATTAGACTGCAAGCAGAAATCCAATTACGCTGGCATTGGGCCGGAAGGTCTGAACAGCCACTCTGAATGTCTACTATCATCATTTAATTGCTCAGGTAAGAAATCAACTGTATGTTTAGTAAAGGCTTCTAAAACTCTTGGAAATGTGCTCATTTCTCCAAACACTGATCCTGCGGCAATCAAATTGAAAAGTACTGGAAACTCTCTGCTTTTCAGCTTCACTTGATTGGTCTTCACCTTCCCTTACAGAAATGAGAAAGCAGTCCACAAGCTCAAACATCTAAGTCTTTTTCAGGATTGCAGACAAAGAAATAACTAAACCGTACTCTAGGCAACATGGTCATGCAATCTCTAGATTTCTTCACAAGAAGCTACTCTTTTTCAGTAGGAAACCAGCTTTCTCCATGTATGCTATGATGGCTACTGCTGGAGTTCCAGCCATTCTTCAAACACTGGATTTGCATGAAATCCCAAGTACTATGCTTAATATGTTTTTCCTAACTACTTCTGTGGTGACCCATGCTGGTATATACGCAGTGACTGTTCCTGTCTGTTATCATGGCTCCAAGAATTCCCAAAAGCCTCTGTTCAGGTTATCCTTAGCATGTGTTATTCTGTTCAGGTCCAAGAAAAAAAAAGTAGAATCAGTCTATTCCTGTTGACACTGGCCCAGAATTTAATGCATCAAGATATAACTAAATCATCAAAATTCCTAACAAGCAAAACACAAATCGTAACTATTTCAAATCACAGGTATTCCATTTTCTGCAATATTCTTCCAAAATTCACTTAACATTTCAGAAGGCTTCCGGCAGAAAAAAACCTGAACCACTTCACATTGGCATCATACATGTAAGGAATAACAATGACATTTATAGTTTGATTTTCTGTTAAGGTGCATCTGTGGGCTCCTTGCCTGTCTTTGTAAGCAGTTATTCTTCATCATCTTAGCTAAAGGTGTATAGAAAAATTGCATCCAGCAATTGTTCTTGACAGGCGGGGGTCTGAAGAAATTTAACACAGACTGTTATCAAGTCACTCAATTAAATTCAAAGTTTATCAGTTTAAAATATACCAGTCTAACAGGGCACAACAACAGTGATACAACACGTTTCTAAAAAGGTGAAGCACAAATTATTCAAGTATGAACAGGAAACCGGAGGACTGGAGAGGATCAAAGGGCTCTGCAAGGTAAGACTGTAGGAGCTAGGTCTCTTCTCCATGGAGAAGGCTCAGGGAGACCTGGTCACAGCATTCCAGTATTGAAGTACTTAAAGGTGGCTACAAAGAGGATGGAGGTGCTCTCTTCACCAGGTAGTACGTGGAGAAGACAAGAGGCAACGAGTACAAGTTGCACCGGCAGAGGTTTCATCTCAGTATAAGAAAAACATGTTTTATGGTGACAACAATCCATCAATCATGGAAACAGTCTTTCCAGGGATGTGGTGGAGTCCCCATCACTGCAGATTTTCAACATGAGACTGGAGAGGATGCTACGTGATCTCATGGAGGCTCCCCCTTTCCCATGAAAGGTTGAACCAGATGATCTTTTGAGGGTATTTCCAATCTGGGCTGTTCTATGACTGTGAAGCAATACTCACTCTTCTGCACTGAGGGCAAAGTCAATTCTTTCTTCTATTTTTCCATTACAGTAACTATTTTTAAACTTGTGACAACTAAAATAACAGCTCTCTCCTCAAATTACTCCTGCCACTCTGAAAACACAAACACTAAAGAAGAACTTGTGAACTTCAAGAAAAAGGTGTGAGAAAAGGAGACAGAAAAATCCTAGATAAATGCAGAAGGACAGTATCTGATGTACAGTCCTATCCACAGCTACCAAAACCAAGGATTCAGTTATACTGGCCACAGAACCGAGGAGAACGGAAAACTAATGGTGAAAAAGTAAAAAATCTGTAAGAAGAGTAGAACAAGGCCATTGACAGCAAGAAGTACAGGTTACATCCAGAAATATGTCTTCAGGGAAGAAGGATGGAAACAAAAGTCTACAAATATGGTCCTCCTTCTGGAATTGTTCCTCTGAATGGCTCTGCTTTCTGCTTGAATAGCAGCATAAACCACTGAGAGGCCAGTATCAACAAGCAGCTCTTACGAATTTAAGAGAAGAAATAAAGTTGGTACTGTGCTCTAATCTGTTTCAGAATTAAGAAGAAGAAATATCCAAAGTACTGAAGAGAAAGGGGGGACAATTTCTTCAGTGCAGTGTGTATACTTCATGCATTGTATCAGAATACTGCCCTCAGCTTTCTTCATAACTTTTTCTGGCACAATGCACAGCAGATTCATCTTCAGAGAGTCTATTCCTTGTGGTCCATTGAAAAGTCTTCTGGGATTACACAGGGATACTCTTACTAAGCCCAAGTATCATACACACTTTTTACTTTGGTAAGTTTAAAGGAGTGTTGGACTTACAAATAATTTACACTAAGATGAATTATTAAAAAGAACAATACTCATAATTAGCATAAAGATTGAAGAGCCCCACACACTTTCTCTTGGGAAAAGAATGGATTACAGCAGGATCTGTAAACCCACATCCTAGGATCTCTGCAAAGAAGGAGACAATGCTAATATCATGAAGCATAAAAGGAACAATAAAGAATAATGGTTTCATCTTGGCAAGAAATTAAGTGCAAGACCAATCTGATTTTTGAGGAAGATACCTTGATATAGTAGCTGCAGACCCTCTTCCTCACTGGACTCAGGCTGAGAAGGCAGACAAATCAGCACAGGATTTTTCATGCCATAGCTTTTGGTGATACTGTAATGGTAGTCTTGGGTCTGACACAGAAAATGTAAAGCAAACAGACAGGACACAACTTTCAGAAGATTGCAGATGTTAACTTTGCACTTTGAGTATGTTCAGTAGGCCCAAGGAACTTAAAAGACAGCTCTGAGGAAAATGTGGACATCACCTGTTAGAAGGAGAGAGAGGAAAGGAGACAGAAAGAATGAGGGCAATAGCAAGGAAAGGGGAGACCTTGAGAGCAAAAAGGGGAGGAGGGAGGGACCAGAGACAGCAGAGTGCAGGAGGGGAAGAGCAAGGGAAGAGGAAGTAGAATGAGAGGAAGAAAATAAGCAGAAGATGAAAGGAGTGTGAGTGAGAAGAGAGGGGTACAGGGAACAAGCAGAGTGAAAGAGGGG
This sequence comes from Cephalopterus ornatus, assembly GCA_013396775.1. Lineage (NCBI taxonomy): Eukaryota > Metazoa > Chordata > Aves > Passeriformes > Cotingidae > Cephalopterus > Cephalopterus ornatus. Next base: position 12,538 of record VZRE01005314.1, on the reverse strand, counting down.
GGAGAGAGGACAGAAGCAGGAAGAGAGGGAATGCAGGAGAAAGACGGAGAGGTGGATCCAGACAGAGATACACAGAGAGAGAAAGAGAGGACATGGGGAGAAGTAAAGAGAAAGGGAGAGGCAGGAGGAGAGAGACAGAGAGCAAGAGATGTACAGGTAAGAGGAAATAAAAGAAAGGTGGAAACCTAGAAAAGAAGGCTAAGGAGGAAAGCAGACACAGAGGGGAAGGAGCAAGGAGGGCAGGGAAGAGATAAAAGGTTGGGGGCTTTATGCAGAGAGAGAGTGTGAAAGCCAAGTATTGAAAAGGGGAGACAGAGAGAAGGGGGTGGGGTCAAAAAACAGGGGAAAAGGCAAGAGAGTGACAGCAAAGGGAAAAGACCGAAGGAGATGGTGGGGAGAGAGCAATGGAGAAAGAACCTTCAAAGAGACAGAGAAAAATAAGGAGAGAAATAGAGAGATTGAAAAAAAAAAAGGTAAGGAAAAGGGAAATGGGAAAAAGAAGGGTGAGAGAAGAAATAAGAGAGGGAGAACAAGGCGGAAGACAGAAAAGGAAGACAGAAAGACAATGAGGATAGAGAAAGAGGGACAGAGAGGGGAGAGAATGAGGAAAATAAATTTGACAGAGAAAGGCAGAAGAGAGGGGGAAGTGAGGGAGAGTGAAAGCAATAAAATGAGAGAATGAGGACAGGAAGGAGACAGAAAGAGGACTAGTAATATGGAAAGATAAATGGAAAGAGATGGAACGGGAACAGAGTGAGAGAGACAAGGGGGAGGAGAAAGAAACAAGGGGAAAAAAGAAAGAGAGAAAGAGAGAGAAAGGAAGGAGGGAGAGAGGGAGGAAGGAAAGGAAGAAGGGAGGGAGGGAGGAAAAGAGTGGAAAAGAGGGTAATACAAAGGTGGAAAGAGAACATGCATGAAGGAAGCTGCATATGCAATGGAAATAAGAGAAAGAAAGTAGAGAAACTGGGCAAGTGAGAGGGAGGGGCAAGAAGGCTGGAGGGAGAAAGAGAGGAAGACAGAAGAGCAAAGGCTGGCATGAGAGGGAGATGAGGTGAAGACAGGCTGAGAAAGAAGGGAGTGAAAAGTAAGGAGAAAGAAGGAGAGATAGGAAGGCAGAGAGGCAAGGAAGAGAATGGATGTGGGTGCTGTGGGTGGTGTGACATTGGGAGAGACAAGGAGTGAGTAGAGGGGGTGTGAGAGAGGTGAAGGGACTGAGGTGGAAGGAGGAGTAAAAATGGGAATGAAAAAGAGGGCAGTAAGGAGGAAGATTCAAAGGTGGAGTGGGACAGCAATGGCAGAAAGAAAGAACAAGCAAGACAAAAAGGTATGCAAAGAAAAGAGGGCGACAGAGTGACAGAGACTTGGAAAGGAGCACGTGGGATAGACAGAGTGAGGGAGAGGCAAAGAAATATAAATAGAAGCAGGGCAAAGAAAGCAGTGTGACTGAGAGAGAAAAAAGAATAGAGAGAAAAGAGTGAGCAAGGAATAAAATTAGTCAGGCAGAGGGAAAGGAAAGCAAAGGTAAGACAGCAAGCAAGAATTAAAGAAGAGTGAGAGGGAAAGGGCAAAGCACAGGCAGAGATTGACAGGGAGTGAACAAGAGAGAAGGATGCAGAAGCAAAGAGGTAGCAGGTAAGACAGGGAGCATGACACAATGTAAAGAAGGAAAATTGCATGAGAGAGACACAAAGAAAGCCCAGGACAGAAAGAAATAGCATGCAAGAGAAAATGTGCACAGGAGAGAGGGAAAGCCTCACATGCAAGAAAGAGGGAAAGAACATGACAGAAGGAAGAAAGAACACAACAGAGAGAGGGAGCACAAGATAAAAGAGGAAAATTACATGTAAGAGAAAGGGACAGTGTGCACATATGAGAGAGAAGCACCCAAAATTAAGGGAAAGAATACACAAGAGAGCAGAACCTACACAAAATCTATAAATAAAGTGGACAGAAAAGAAAGTGTTAAAGACAGAGTATGCATGAGAAGGGGGGACAAGAATACAAAACAAAGTGTGTACAGGAGGTAAACATGAGATACAGAGAAAGCCTGACAAAGAGAAAGTGCATAACATAAGAGAAAGTGCAAGGCAGACAAAGAAAAAGTGAGAAAAACACATGTAAAGTACATGAAGTGCAGGGGAAAGTGAAGACAGAGCATGAAAATGGGCAAACAAAAAAGGGGGGGCATGAAGAGACAGCAATTGTGATAAGGCTTGTGACAAAGAAAGGGTAAATGTGCCTAAGAGGAAGAAATCAAGAGAGAAAGAGCAGAAAAGTGCATCGATGAGAGAGGGATGGTGAAAGAGAGAGAAGTTATGTACTGTGTGCCAGAGAGGAACAGAAAGCTCACACATTAAAGGAAGAGTGAATGACAGAGAAGTGGTTAGAAGAGAAAGGGGAGGAAAGAGAAATCAAGACATTATTGAGGAGTGTGAAGAGTGTCCAAGAGAGGAACAGATGCACAGGACAGAGGTGAAGCACATAACAGAGGTAAGGAAACCTTACAAGACAGGGAGGAGGAGAAAGCTTGCAAGAGGGAGTGAAACAGGTTGAGAGAGATGTTCAACAAAGTAGAAAATTATTTGAGAGGGGAAGTAGGCACAGTAGGGGAATATATGTTGAATAAGAGAGACCAAGAGAGCATGAAAGTGATAAACATGCACAGTAGAAACAAGGAATGGTTGAGCAAACAAGAGGTAAAATGTGTATGAGAAAGTGAAAGAGCATTTCAGAGAGGGAATGTGCATGACAGAGAAGGAAAATGAGTAAGGGAAAGCATCTGAGAGAAATGTGAAAAGCATGAGAGAAAGATAAAAAACAGCAGAGAAAAAGCGGGAAAGAATACCAAAGAAAGAAACTGAAAGTGAATGGGGAAGTGAGAGGAAATATGCATGTGAGAGAGGAAAGGTGCAACAGAAAGAAGGAAAAGGTGCCAGAAAGGGGAAAGACATGGGAAAATAGATGGTTAAATGTGAGAGAGGGAATGTACGTACAGGAAAAAAAGAAAAAAAAAAAGATGTTCATTAGAGATGGAATACGCATGTTAAAGACCAAAAGCATGTGAGAGAACTGGAAAGTGCAGAGTGAGAGGGAAAGCCTGAAAGTCAGCAAGAGAGAGGGAGGGAAAGGGCTGCATTAGGGAGGGAAAGTATGCCCAAGAGCAGGGAAGTACAAGCCAGAAAGAGAGGGTAGGAACAATCAATAGAGGGAAAGTGGAAGGCTGTGAGATTGAAAAAGTGTGCAAGATAGGAAAAACACATGCAGAAGAGATTCTCAGTATAGAGAGAAAAGCAAAGCATGCATGCAAGAGAGGGAAAACTTGAGAGAAAGGAAGTGAATGGTAGTGTGAGGAAAAGAGAGAGGGGAAGCACACACAAGAGAGGAAACTGTACAAGGATGAGCAAGGAAAACTGCATTAGACAAAAGAAAAAGCACATGCAACAAAGTAAAAGCATGCATGAGAGGGCTGGCATTTTAGAAATTGAAGGCATTAACTAAAAGGAAAGTGATGGAATGTGTGAACGAGGGACAGAAAGCATGAGCAAAAGAGGAGAAGAGGGGAAATGAAAGACCAAGTGAAGGCAGGGAGAAGAGAGAGGCATTGTACATAAAGGCAGAACAAGCAAGAGAGACTGGGAGACTGTTCAACAGAAGCTAAATGTGGTAAAGGGAAAGCATTAAAGACAGTGAAGTATAAAAGAGAAACAAATGTGTGAGAGAGAACTCACAAGAAAAGGAAAAAAAATGTAAGGAGTGCAGTAGGGATAGGGAAGAGCATATGCAGAAGAGTAGGAGCCAAGGAAAGCATGCTAGGAAGGGAAGCCGTGTGAGGAAAGTGTGAGAAAGCAAGCAAGAACGTGAGAGAGGGAAATGTGAGACAAAGAAAAGGAGAAAGGGTGTGAGACATGTCTGATAGGGGGATCCAAAGGGACAGTCAGGGTGGGAGGGGAGGGACAGCCAGACAGGGGAGAAGGGAGTGCAAGAGAGAGGGTCTCCCTGAGAGAGACAGAGTGATAGCGGAGGAGCATGTGAGAGTGACAGAACCTGTGTATGACACTGACTGCAAAGGTATGTGAGAGGCAAAGAGAGGAAGAAAAAAAGAGAGGAAGTGCTGGGAAGAATTTCAGAGGTAAAGTGAGGGGGTAGCAGATGAATAAAATTATGGAAGAGAGGAACGCAAAGAGAGAGAACTAGCAAGTAGACAGTGAGATGAATGCCAGTGAGAGACGGAAAGCATCAGTGAGAGTGACAGAATGTGCAGGGGGTAAAGTGAAGTGAGAGACAGTGAGGCATATGAGTGAGGGAGAAAACTACAAGAAGGTGAAGTGAGACAGCATGATGAGGGAAGAGCATCGGGAAGATGGGGAAGAACAGAAAAGGATATGTGAAGGAAAGGAAAACAAGAGGAAAGGGAAGCAAGAAGAGATAATGAGACATCAAAAGGGACAGCATGAGAGAGGGAGAAAAGAAACAGAGAAACCAACAGCAGGAGTAAGAGAGGAAGTGCAAGCAGGAGAGAGAACTGTGTGCCTTGTACAGCAAGGCAAGAAAGGGGGGCAGCGGAAGAGCAAAGTTAATACAGAAAGGGCAAAGGTGTGCAAGGGCAAGGTGACAACACCAGCGAGACAGATACAGAAAGCAAGAGAAGGGGTCAGAGCGCATTAAAGACAGAGGGAATGCATATTCAAGAGAGAGGACATGACAGAGAAGGAAACATACAGCAAGAGACATAAAGCTAGAGAAGGGTAGCAAGTGCAATAAAGACAGAGCAATAGAGCGCGAAGTAGCAAGCTACAGGGGGAAAGCTTGAGACAGAGGCTGAAAGCATAAGTGAATGCAAGAATGCAAGAAAGAGGAAAAATGTGAGAAAGGTGAGAAAGTGTGAGAGAGGAAGTTAGGGAGAAAGACATTACATGAGATAAAAAGGGAAACAGTAAAGCGTAAGGAAAAGGAAACACATGCAAGGGAAGCAGAGCATGAGAGAGCGAGCACAAAAGACAAAAAGCACATGCTAGATAATCAAACTGCATTATGGCAGAAGGGAAGATGTGTGTGAGAGAGGGGATATGAGGTGGAGACGAGAAAAGTGCATGAGAAAGTGCAAGGTGAGGAGAGCATGAGATTGGCAAATGATACTAAGTTCAGGAGAAGCGCATGACAGAGAGAGGCACTTGCAGGTGAGTGGGAGGCAAATCATGTGCTGTTGGGTAAGTGTGAGGAAGAGGAGGCAAGTGACAGAGAGGGTGGGAGTTGAAGAAAGAGAGAGGTAGGGGAGAACTGAGGACAATATGAAAGAAGGAATGAGATGAGAGGGGGAAAGCTAGAGAAAAAGAGACGGAGCAAGACAGAGAAATAGTGCCAGGGATAGCAGAAGAGAGGGAAGAACAACACTAGACAAGACAAAAAGCATGAGTGACATTGCAAGTGCAAACAGGAAGGGTAATTGTGTGAGACAGCATGCAAGAGAGAAAGAAGGACACAGAAATGAAGAGTAATAAGACACGTGAGAGAGGGGAGTGCAAGAGAATGAGAGTGGCAAGCAAGGAAAAGCACACAGGGGAGATAATGAAAGCGTGACAGGCAGAATTCATGTGAGAGGGGAAGCATATGAGAGAAAGGGGGATGCACGCAGAAGGGAGGCTGTTGAGACAGACAGGCACAAGATGCACCACACAGAGGTAAAGGGCACAACTGAAAGAGGAAAGGCTGTGGGAAGCCTGAGAAAGGGAGAAAGTGTGAGGGACAAAAGTGGAAGTGCAGAAGAGAGAAAGAGGCAAAGCATCAGAAAGGCAAAGCGAACAGGGATAGCAAGAGGGGGAGGAAGAAAAAGCACAGGTAAACATGCAAGCAAGAGGAAAAATGCAATCAAAAGAGAAAAGTGTGTGAGAGAGGGATGAAGCACATGGGAGAGGGGAAATGCAAGATGCAGAGTTGAGAAAAACAGACATTGAGACAGGGAAGAACCTGAGAAAGCATAAACATGCAGGACAGCAAAGGCACAAGAGAAATGGCAAACAAGTTAGGTGAAGTGAAAGTAAGAGGGAAAACACTAGAAAGAGGGAGGTAAGGCAAGTCTGAGAAAGAAAGCAGGGAGGTGTGATCCATGAGAGAGAGACATGCAGATGGGATGGCAGAGACATGAGAAGTATGCCAGGTGGGAACAGGGAAGGGAGAGAAGGCAGAAGGAGGGAAAGGGATTGAGGTGGAGAGCAGTAGTGGGAGAGAAGGGACCAGAGAGAGGGTGGCAAGAGACGCAAGGGGTAGCATGAGAGAGAGAAGAAAAGCCCACCTAAGAGACTGAAAGTACAGGCAAGAGGGAAATCACACCAGAGTGAGGGAAGTATGCCAGAGAGTGCAACTCCATGTGAGAGAGGCAAAGCGAATCCACAAGAGCTGGAAAACATCTGAATGAGGCAAAGTATGAGCCCAAGATAGGCAAAGTGCATATTGGAGATGAAGCATGTCAGGTGGGGTGATCAAGATAGGGGGAATGCTTGAGAGAGAAATCTGGGGGGAAAGGGAAGAGCAAGCACATCAGAGAAAGAGAAAAAGCATGACTGAGGCAATGGGAAAACAACAGAGACAAAGAGGGAGGGATAACAAGGGGAAAAGAGAGGGATATTTAGGGAGAAGTAAGGGTAGCAAGGAGTAAGAAGAGAGATAGCAAGCAACAGAGGTAGGGAAAGCAGGAGCAACAGGGAAAATGCACACACCAAAGTAGAAAAATGTGTCCTAGATGGAAAAGCACCCACAGGGGAGGAAAGAATGACACAGAGAAGTGGGAGTGGCAAGAGGGAAGTGCAAGAGAAAGTAGCAGCACTCAAGAAAGGCAAAGCATTCAAGAGAGAGAAGAAGAACATGACAGAGGTAGTGTGAGAGAGGCAAAGAAAGTAAAGAAGAAGGAAGAGCACATGAGAGAGGGAAAGTGAATAGCAAAAAAGTCTGAGAAAAGTTAAAGCAAGGAGGGTGAAGAGAGACACAGAGTGGGGAGATGGGAACATCCAAGGAGGGACAGAGTGAGGGGGAAGCAAGAGGAGGAAAGAGGAACAAGAGATTGAGAAGGGAAAGTGAGAGAAAGAAGGGGATTGAGAAAAACTGATTTTGGATGAGAGGGATAGTGTGAAAGAAGGTGGGGAAGCACAGGACTCAAAGCACAAGTGAGGGAAGGTACCACCAGGAGAGAAAGAGACTGTGCAAAAGAACACATGGTAGGGAGAGGGAAAGAGAAGGATAAGCAACTCCAAGATAAAGAAGAAGCACATGCAAAGCTGAGAAACTATGGAGAGATGCGAAGCGCATGTGACAGGGCAAGGGCACCTGAGAGAAGGCAGGCTAAGAAAGAATAAAGCATGTGACTTTGGGAAACTATGGAAAAGAGAGGGAAGGGAGAGAAAGTATGCCAGAGAAGAAAGATTATATATGCAAAAAGCATTTGAGAGAGGGAGAGGGCAAGTGGAGGCAGAAGACAGAAGTGAAAATAAGAGGAAAATAAATTGAGATGGGGCGGGGGACGAGTGGACAGGAGAATGTGAGAGTGAAGGGGGTAAGCAAGAGTGATATATGGATACCAAGAGTCAGCAAGGGCTGGTGGAAGAAAGGAGGAAAATCACAGGAAAAGTACAGGAAGCATGAGCAAAAGGAAAACTGAAAGAAGGAGATATGAAAATTGTGCAACAGGGAGAAAAGCATGCAGGATGGGGAAAGAGAGACTGGGAATGCAAGGCAGAGAAGGAAAAAGCACAGGAGTGAGAAGGAAACACAAGAGAACAAAGAAACAAACGAGTCAAAGCACATGAGACACAAAAGGACAGCATGAGAGAGTGTCAGAGTATGTGCAAGGAACTGAAACACACCTAAGAGATACAGGGACAGTGTGGGGCATGCTGTGCATTAGAGGGAGGGATAATGAACAGAAAGGGGAAGGCATTAGAGAGAGACTGAAAGCATAAATGAGGAAATACAATACACAATGAAGGACATGTTTCAGAGATGGACAAGTGTGCAGGGGGTGAATAAAACATAAGACCGGGCAGCAAAGCAAAAGAAAGGGAGGGAAAGTGAGGCAGAATAAGGAAGGTGCAGGGGAATGGGTTTCAGAAAGATGAGAGGGAAAGTGAGGGAAAAGGGAAACATGAGAGAGGGACAACAACAGATAGCAAGGAACAGCACAAGCAAAAGAAAGCGCAAGTGGGAAAGTGAAACCAAAAGAGGAGAACTGCAAAAGCAGGAACATGTTAGAGAAAGAGGAAAAACGTATTGGAGAGAGAAGAAAAGCACACCTGAGAAAGAAGGGGAATTTGGGGCAGAAGAGAGAAAAATACATAGAAAAGTGAGAGCAAGAGAAAGAGAAAGCAGTGGGAAGGCAACAGGGAGGAAAAGTGGGGAACACGGAAGAAATGGAAAAATAGAAAGAAACATGCAAGAGCACAGAAGTTCACAAGAATGTAAGAGATAAGGAAACCAAGGAAGAGGTGATGCATGTGGCGAGGCAGCATACATCAGAGAGAGTAGATGTGTTTAAGGTTGTAGGAGAGGGGAAGGGTCTGTGAAAAAGAAGGCTGATCTGAATGGGAGGGAAAAGCATATCTACAAGGGTGAGACAGAGTTTCTGTGAGAGAGGAGGAACAAGACGAAGAGGTGGGGAAAGGTTTGGAGACCAGAGGAAACTAAGACAGTGAAAAAGTACACTGCTAGGAGGGAAAACATCTATGAGAGAGAGACAAATGGAAGGCCAGAGAGAGGGAGTCCAGAGAAAACCCAAGGCAAGCAAAGACAAAGAGACAGAAGCTAAACAAAGAGAAGAAACATAAAAGTGAGACTGCGGGGTAATTTGTGAGGGGAGAGCGACAAATACAGATGTGCTTTGTCTTAGCACTTCTAAGACAAAGGGAAAACCCAAGAGACAGGTGGATAGAAAGGGGGAGAGAGAGTGGGATGCTGAGAGCAAAAAAGAGGGAGGGGGAATAACAGAGAAATAGCAAGCAGTGAAGGGAAAGCACAAGTGAGAGACTGAAAGCATGAGAGGGAGGGAAAGTCCTTGCAAGGATGTGCCAAGAGGTGGGAAAGCACATGAAGAATGGAGAAAGCGCAAGAGGCAAAGCAAGGAAGAATGCAAAAAGGGAAGCACAAGAGAAAACAAATCATGGGAGAAGCAAAGTGAGGGAGGGAGGTAGCAAAGGAGAGAAGCCAGAGATAGACAGAGACTGATGGGGAGGAGAGAAGTGAGAAGAAAGAGATGGAGAGTGAGATGGAAAGTTCAAGAGGCGAAGGAATGGTTGGGGGGTGTGACTGAAAGGGAGGGATAGTGAGCAGAAGAGAGAAGTATAATGAGACAGAGAGTGGGACAGCAAGTGAAACAAAGAGGATTGTGAGAGGCAGAAAGCTTGAGGGAGATAAAGTGCTAACAGAGAAAAACGGAGAGATGGAAATGCATGAGAGGACAGGAAAGAATGTGAGACACAAAAGCAAGACAGAATAGGAGAATAAAGTGCCCAAATTGACACAGTGACAGCAAAGCACATAAGACAGCAGCAAAATGCATATAAGAGAAGAGCAGAAAAGCATGCACACAAGAGGCAAAGCTCATACGCACGAGAGGTGAAGCATGAGCATAAAAGACTGAGGAGAGAGAAAACATGCATTTGTGCAAAAAAGAGAGAAAGGCAAAGTACACCCACATGAGAGAGAGCAGCAGAGCACACAAAAGGTAAAGTATGTGAGAGACAGCATGCATGCAAAGAAGACAACATACACAAGACAGTGAAATGTACCTAAGGGAGGGGAAGTGTGGAAGAGGGGGGAAATGTGTGCAAGAAGGGGAACCACACAAGTGGAGGGAAGTACACACAGGAGGCAAAGGCTAAAGCACAAGGGCAAAGTGACAGAATGAGACACGGAAGTAAGGAATTACAAGGCAAAAACACCATGAGAGAGGGTCAGCACAATATACAGGTGAAAGGCAGGAGAGGCAAAACATGCAGGAAAAAGCAAGCATCGGCTAGCAGGGAAAGCATGAGAGGAGCATACATGTAAGAGGCAGAGCATATAGAATCATCTGTGCTGGAAAAGATCTTAAGATCTTCATGTACAACCATTAACCCAGCACAGCCAAGTCCACCCCTAACCCATGTCCCAAAGTGCCACATCTACACATCTAAATACCTCCAGGGATGGTGAGTCAACTACTTCCCTGGGCAGCTTGTTCCAATGCTTGACAATCATTTCAGTGAAGAAATTCTTTCCCAATATCCAGGCTAAACTTCCCCTGGCACAGCTTGAGGTCACTTCATTTTGTCCTATCACATGACACTTGTGAGAAGAGACTGACCCCCACCTTGCCAGGACTTTCTGGTAGTTGTAGAGAATGACAGCCTCCTTTTCTCCAGGCTAAACAACCCCGTTCTCTCAGCTGCTCCTCATAACATAAATTCTAGGACCTGACACTTGACCTTGTTGAACCTCACACAACTGTCTTGGCCCAATCGATCCAGCTTCTACAGATCCCTCTGCAGAGCCTTCCTACCTTTCAGCAGATCAACATCCCCACCCAACTTGGTGTCATCTGCAAACTGACTGAGGGTGCACTCAATCCTCTTATACAGATCATTGATAAGGATATAGATGATGGACAGGCAAAGCACATTAGAAAAAGGCAAAGGCTGTCAGAGAGAGGGAAATATGGGTGCAGAGAGAAGGAGAGGGGAAGCCTCAGAGTGAGAGGGAATGTGAGGGGGGAGAGAAGTGGGAAGGAACAACAGGGAAGGAGAAGAGGAACAAGGGGAGATAGTGACAGAGCGAAGAGAGGAGGGGAAGCCACTGTGTGTGTGGAAGGACTTAAGAAAGCTTCAAAGACAGAGACAGGAAATGCCTGAGGGAAGGAAAATGCAAATCTGAGGGGGAAGATCAGGTTCAAGACAAGCCAAAAGCAGGGTATGGCTGGGAGAAGCTTTACAGATTTAGAGGAAAAGCTATACAGACAGAAGGTACAGAGAGCGAGTGGGAAGGAGAAAGACACAAGAGATTCTGCAAGCTTAAGAGAAGAAGAGTGCATGAAAGAAAGAGAAACTCTGTCAGAGACTGGAAAGCATACAGAGGAAAGTAAGAGACAAAGAGGCAAAGTGGCAATGAAGGAGGGAGGGGTTAGGGGAAGAAAAGGTAAGCAAGACAGAAGAGGTGGGAGAGGAGGAGGAGCCAGGTAAAAGATTTAATGTGGGACAGAGGGAGAGTGCAAGGACTTTGAATTTGAAAGAGTTTGAGTGTGTGTGCAAGCTGGAATATCTGTGAGACTTGGGAAAGCATGCAAGACAGGAGAAAAGCTACAGAAGGGAAAGGAAGACACAAAAAGGAAGAACAAGAGAGACAAGGGTACACAAGACAAAGACACACATGAGACAAAACGTGCACAAGAAAATAAGCACAAGAAATTCAAACACATTCAAATGAGAGAGGGAGATCACTCCCATGTATGCAAGAGGGAGAAAGTGCATGCACAGGGAGGATGCAGGCACTGAGAGCGGGAAGCATGCAAGGGGGAAGCTGCAAGATGGGAACGCACATAGGAGGAGAGGAGCACCCAAAGAGATAGAAGTGTGCCAGCCTGGGGAAGAGCATAAAAGTGAAGGAAACAGCCAAGAGAGAGGGAGAGAAGGTAGAAGTGCATGAGAGACAGGGAGAAGTGCATGAGAGAAGGTGGAAGGCTGCATGAGAGGGGGAGAAGTGCATTAGAGAAAGTGGAAAAAGTATACAGGGCAGGGAGAATGCATGCGTAAGAAGGAGAAAGCGTGACTGGGAGAGGCAGAAAGTGAGCATGAGAGGGGGGAAAAGCATGATGGGTAGTCATGACAGGAGAAGTCTGAGGGAGAAAGTGTGTGAGGAGGAAAGAACACTTGGAAGCACTAGGTGGGGTGGGGGGAGCATGCTTGCAAAGGGACAGAAGCATGAGAGGGACAGAAGTGAATTGGAGAGGAAAGCATGAGAGTGGGGAAGCCCATGGGAGAGAGGTAAGCAACTGCGAGGAGAACAAGTGCGTATGTGAGAGGCAGGAAGCACAAACGTGTGAGAGGTGGGAAAAGTCTGCACACAGGAAAGGCAGGGAACATCCAAGTATGAGGGATGATGAAAGCACAGGCGTGAGAGACAAGGAAAGTGCACAGGGAGGGCAAGTGTCTGTGACAGGCTAGGAAAGCAGGGAGAGGAAAAGCTGGAGTGGAGGGTGTGGGGAGAAGATAGGTGTAATGCAGGACAGAGAGAAATTGGGACAGCGAGAGAGAAGTATGAGCAAGGTTGTAAGAACGCTGTGCAAAAGCCCCAGTTTGGCTAGGACACCTCACGTGCATGAATAAATACGTACTCTTGTAATTCTGTGCTTTCTGTCCTGGCCTCTCTCCTCATTTACGTGGAACAGTCTTGTCTTGCCACAAGCGTGAGAGAGAGAGAGGCAAAGCACATGCAAGTGAGAGGCAAAGTATGAAAAAGAGGTATAAAGTGTGTCTCAGAGAAAAGGGAAGCTTGGGGCAGGGTGGTGTGGTGGTGGTGAAGG
>VZRE01005312.1:47319-63308 GCA_013396775.1 Cephalopterus ornatus | reverse complement strand
CAGGGGCAATAGTCTTCTCTTTCACTACAAGGGCAATAGTGATTTTAGAGTTTGTGGTTTAGGTCTCTGTCTCAGTCATAGCCTTGACTGTAGAAGTCACGGTATGAGTTCCAGTTTCAATGGGACTAGCAGAAGCCGTACTGGCTTTGAGTTGAGTCTGAGTCCCACACTCAGTCAACTTAGTAGAGACAGTGCTTACTTCAAGTTGCATTTGGACCCCCATTTCTGTAGATTCAATAGGGGCATCATTAGTTTCAGCTGGCACAGTTTGAGTTTCTGTCTCAGTCTTGGCCCTTCGAGGATGGTTTAAGGAAGTTCAATAAGCACGTATATTTTTATACAGCTTTGGTTTGGTCATTTTGGTGTTTTCAGTAGCTTTACCCTCTCCCTTTCCCTTGTGTTCATAGAGGGGGTAGGGGGAGGAGAGGCTGCAAAATGTAAAGTTTGAGCATTCAGCGAGAAAGCCGGATGCAAACCCTTACACTTCTCCCTCTATTTTCAATACTAAACATGGTACTTTGTCATACGAATCGAAATAATAGACTCCTCTCTTAAAAACTTAGGGTGAGTTTGGGTTTTTTTTGTGTTTGTTTGCTTTTAAGTTTGTTTTCTAGCAGTGTAGCATGACTTAGCAAATCAGTTCAAAAAGAAAAGTGGGGAGTAAAAATCAGTAAGTATATTTTATTAATTGGGTCACATTATCTGCCTGTCAGCAAAAGGGGAAGACGTGCATTTGGCATATTGCTGCTGAATATGCTTTCTATTTCATCCCAGTGCACACCTCAGCTCTACCCAGCATTTAATAAGCATTATATTTAGTGCCCTTTAAAATAAAAAAATGATTGAATTATTGCTCTTCTTATGGTTCTATAAAAGCCTTTAATAATTTGGAGGCAGCACCTTCATCTTGCCTGCCTGGCCAATCCTCAGTGAGTGATTGAATTATTCATACAGGTTTAAGATATTTGTGTTTACTGTGATCAGATCATGGTGTCTTTAGTTTGGAATGTGCAAGACAAGTAAGTGCATGTATCTCATGGTTTCTGGGTGTGAGTGGGCTGCAGTGGGGATGGCAGTGAGGTGAAAATCAGGAAGGACCTAGGTAAAAAAAACCCACAGGAAAAAAAAGAATAAATAAACCCCACAGAAAATGTATGCAAAGAGAGTGTTTATACAAAATTCTTTTCAATAACTACCCAGACTGTCTTGGAGGACACTGAGGGAAGGAAGAAACTCAGCGGAGCTACTTTGAGACAAAATTGACAGTTTTTTCTTTCACTGCCAATGCTGAAATTGGGAAAAGAGCCATGGAAGTCAAAGTAAAGAATCTCATTGAGGGTTGAGGCACAATTTTGCATTTCTATAGGTACAGATAGTAACAGTGAAATCATTCTGTTAAATGTTCTGCAACTTACTTAAAACCTTGCTCTTTCCTTCACAAGTAGAGAAAATGGGTTAATTTATATCATTTGCCAATAATAGAATTTACTTATATTAGTCAGAAAAGTAAACCACTAGGATAAAACAACTTTGTCCCATGATGTCACCACATGTGATTCCATCTGTTTGTATGTGAGATCATCTACCCATATATCCTTATAAACACAGTGCTGTTTCAGGTAGTCAATAAGGAGACTACTTTGAGCTGCAGGATCAATTTTAGCATCCTTTATGTGCAGCTTTAATGAATTTACAGTAAATAGCTTGTGGAAATAAGTTTTTGAAAAAAAAATTCCGATGTCTTTATGGCTATCATCTTAATAAGTTCAGAAGTATCTGAGTACCCAAAAGATTATTTTACATCAAAGGAGTCTCTAATTTACTTATGAAAATTTACAACAGGTTAATAAATTTCTTCGCTTGTTTTATGCTGCTTTCTGGACCTGAGAGATTGTCCTTTCTGTGTTTCTGGAGTGAGGACAGGGGTCAGGAATAGGAAAAAAAGGAAAAAAAAATTGTCTGTTCTATTGAAAAAGGAGAAATGCTTAAAAATAGAAATATAGACTTAAAATGCATTTTACTACCAGCACACAGAGATTTTAGACTGTCAGCACTTGTTACTTTCTACAGCAGACACAAATCTGGAAGGATGTTTTTATAATTTTTGTTGTTTGTTTCTTTGCTTGTTTTTTTTCTGTCATGATTTTTTTTTTGGACTGTGACGTGCATCATGTAAAAAAATAAATAAATCAGAGAAATGGATGGGATCCTAGTCCTCACCAGAGCATTTTTAAATATCTCCCACTCCAGGAATTTTCTTCATGTCTGTCATGCTTTGCAATTTCCTTCTCTCTCTCTTATTGTTGATGACTAGTCCCTTTTCTTAAAATTCATCTATCATCGCTGGAAAAACCTCTTTTTTTGTTATTATAAGTTGTTCTTTCCTTCTGTGAAGATGAGGTACAATCTCACCTGACATAATGTGTTTCAAGTAGCTGAATGCTGGGATTATTACAGAATTTTTGCAGTCTTAAGTTATGACAGGCACTAATTTCAGTAAGGGGGTCCTACCATGCAGGTGCTGGTACAAAAAAAGACATTCAATGCCCTGCATTACTAAAGTCTGATTCACTGTAGGATTTCTTCAATCACTTCTCCATCAAAAACTCCAAAAATTTATAAAAAGGCAAAATTGAAGTCAAGCCGCAGTGAATCAGGTCCCTATATAAACTAACCTTTAATTTAAGGTATACCAAAGAAATGAAGAGTTGTATCTCGGGCCAGGGATAATGTTTCATGATCATTCATTGCTTAGACAAACAGCAAAGAAGGGAAGCATCTGGGAAAGGCACATTGACTAAGAGCAAAGGACATAACCCACTTCATATCTACGCATGGCAAATCAATTTAATGTCTTTCATTACTGCTTGAAAACGGAAACTTACATGCGAACAATAAACTTTAATCTGGTTGACAACAGTTTAAAAAATGCACTGAAAGCAAGTTTCAGCTGCATGACATACTTTATGACACTTATTAAAAAGACATACTTGTAAGTCAATTAACCTGCCCAATGGTACATTTTAACTTGTTTTCTATTAGGAAAGGCAGCAAAAGGGCAAAGTTTTTCATTTGGAAAAGTTCTAAGTTGATTTCTTTTTGCTCTTTAAGTGAAGGACATTGCTGGTGTCATCATTCCTAACCAGTCCAATATGAAATATAAGCCATTGGTGCCCACCAACCCATATTGTCTCAGGTAACGGTTGCTTATTCCTTAAAACTTTATAGTCATTGCAGTTTGCTATGGCAATTCATTAATTACAGTAATGATGACACCACAGGATGAGGCAGTTAACAAGACACATCTATCTGGATATTACAGAGAGCATCATTTGCACCCAACAGATATAAGGTCGCAAAAGCATTTTAACTGAGCTTCTCTCATCCCAAAACTTTCCCAAATGTTTGGGTGTTCTTGTTGCTGTTCAATTTTCCATCACCCTTCCTCTCATTAAAGTTTATGCTATTAAAATATATAAGCATGCACACACACAGACACAGTCTGTTGTATGTATAAATTTATTATACATCTATAGATAAATAATCCATAAATTCTCTGTATAAAATGTATAAATATAGATAATGTGTATAATTCAGTATATGTTTACACAGCATATATTATAAATATGCTTCATTTATATGTGGTGTGTGCGCGTATATAGATACACATTTGTACATAAAGATTCGTAAATACCAAAGCATACATAAGGACTTTGTCTAGATTTTTAGAAAAATTAGTTAATTGCTATTGATTGTTGGTGGCCTAGATTTATGAGAACATATGTTTTGGAAAGGCAGAAAGGCAAGGAAGGAGAGAACTAAGATTTTTCTACCTTTGGGAAAGTATATTGGATTACACATTGGCTTATGGTTATAGGGAGTTGTGTCCCCAAACTTAAATAACATTAAATATTTAAGCACCCATGGATCATGCAGACCAATGTAAATGTAGAGAGGGTGGACTTTTTTTTCCATAGTACTATGGTTCCAACAGAAGAGATACAAAAAGAAAAAGCTGTATAAATGATATATCTAATTGCATTCTGATTAATTTATCTTGCAGTGATTAGTTCGGAGGTACAGGATTTAGCTCTGAATTCTGCCTAGCTTGAATAATTTTAAGTCCCCTGCCTATTTTTCCTGCTCTTAAAATCATGAAGTCAAAACAGAAACTGGTTGATCTGGTGATCTGCTTGGAGTGAGTGTTGGAGAACAGTGAAATTTTGTTCAGTTTTGTCTCATGCATGTGTCAGACCTGGACAGTTTCAAGTTCAATGATGATGGATGTGCTAGCTTCTTGAAGTTTGCCAAAGTAATTTTCATCTGGAAAATTCTTAAAATTCTTGAAAGGCTTGTAAATATCCTAATTTGGGTCTGATTCAAAGGACACCTTTTTCTTAAGGGATATTTGATAATTTTACATTATATCTTTGCTTAGTCTTGGAAGTGTTGAACCAGAACAGCAGTAGTATTTTAATTTCTGTAATAAATATCAGAGGGTAACTAAGCAGTTTAGGAACATAGATATACACATATTTAAGCTGTAAACTGAGCTATCCCTGAATCATTATTATTTTTGTGTCAGGGTTTTGTTTCTTTTCTTTAATTGCCTGTGAAGTTCTCACATTAAATGAAATTCTTACAAATGTTTAGAACGTTTTTGTCATCTAATAGCAATGGCATGATACATAACTTTATATATTAACCTTCTTCTTTAGACCTCAGAATCCTTAAAATACTTTAGAAATATGGCTGTTTTCATTACGAGTTTCAGTTTGGGTATATAAGCTGCATCTAACATTACTGCTCAAGAGTGGAAATGAACTGGGTTTGAAGCAACATTTGCTTCGTGGCCACATTATTTAACTGCTGGATCCTGCCAAGCTGTGCTGAGTGCTAGAGCAAATGTGGTGTGTGCACAACTGTAATATCACTCTGTGCTTAGTTCAGCTGTAACCCTAAATATATTCTGCCTCAGGAGCGAGGAGGCAATCGGATGGGGAAGTCACCAGGGAAACATTAAGTAGAGACCTTCTTCAGTAAGAATTAATGTAACTACCAGGCAGGATATTTAGACAACTAAGATAGAGTTAGTGCTGCCTTCTAAAGGAAGTAAAGTTGTACTGGGACTATCCTGGGTTCTTCTGGAACATTGATTCCCTGATTTTGGGGGTGACCATAAAGAACAAGTGGAAGGGGATGGATTGCTGCATAAATATTTAAAAGCTTCTGTGGGAATTATATGTTTTTCTGAGTGTGTCTTTCTTGGATGAGCTTATTGCTAAGTGTATATTTTTAGTGTCTGTAATTATATTCACATGTACATATTTTTGCATACATATGCAGAAAATAAGCTTGCAAAATCCATTAGAACAGAGGAAAGTCTTTGAGTGTTCCATGGCAGTGTTTCTTCAAATGTCAAGAACCAAGCAAAAAAGAAAGGAGACAGGTAGTTACTGAATAGATAGCTAGCCTGTAGTGGAGAAATGTGGGAGGAAAATGAAAAAAAACCCAAACAAAATCCTTTTAAAATGCATACAAAGCAAGCCTCAGAAGGGCCTGCAAACTCAAATGCTCTCAAGAGAGTTTGGGAGGGAAAAGTGCTTTCAGGAACTGTTTTTTATCTTCAGGTTTTTCACTTTATCTCACATGCTTGAAGGCTAGAAGTTGACCCCAATAGGGTCATGGAATCTGTTTTATTGTACTGTGTTTAAATCAACAAAGTCAGTTTCTCAAAGCTGTGCTGGAAGTTGGTGGTAATCTTTCTTGAACTTACCTAGCTTCCTCTTCCTCCTCCCTTTCATGTTTGTTTAGAGTGGAAAGACTCTGATATCAGAAGGCCAAGAACATAAAAGATATCACAATCATAAGAGTTGGATTCCAGTGTAGTATGTAACTTTCCAGTTATAGTGTGAACTGAGCTATGCTTTCCCTCCTTTTTTTCCTTTGTTTCTCTTTTTTTTTTTTAAAGTGAATAAAGTTTTGTTTCTTTCAGTGAATGATCATTCAGTGAATGATCAGATCTTTCTTTCAATTCTATAGACACTGACATCTGAGTGTAAACTTTATATTTTTTCCTTAATGTTTCCAAATCTCAAAATATCTGAGAAAAATCAATGTTAATTTTACATTAAGATAAACAAGATCATTTATTCACCATTTTGACAACTGACTATGAGGGGATGGGGAATTTTATTATTGCTTCCAAGCTTAAGAGTGTGCGTTGGTTAGAGTGAACTACAATCATAGGGCTGGTTAATTTGCCCTGATTATTTTTTTTTTTACCGCTCCCATTAAAATCTAGAAAGAGGGAATGCTTTTGTTTGTTATGGAAGACTAGAAGTGACTTGGGTTGGTGAGGAAGAGAGAACAATATCCCTTCTGTTATATTTTAGCTATTTAATTTAGGAACTTGTATTAATAAGCTCCTAAACTTCACAGCTGCCTCTTTAAGGCCTGGACTGAGCCTGTTACTTTATAAGGTGGAAGCTTCAACATTGAGTTGAGGCTGGATTATACTTAATTTTAATCATCACAGGTAGGCATGCTGCAATTAACCCAAATAATTTACATTGCATAAATCTGTTTTAAATTCCAGCACAGCTCCTGAAGACAATAGACAACTCAAAGTGGGATTCTGAGCTTGTAAACCAAGATGCTGCTCTGAAACTTGCATTTGGGTGCTGACAATGAAGTGAGTTTGAAAAACCTGTTTGGCTTATGCCATCTGACATTCGCATTATTGCTGTAAGCACTTGAAATGACTACATCATAAACCCCAGAAATAATCTTGCCATATTTCCGTGTTGCATAGAATCTTATCTGGATCATTCTTGATGTCTATATCCAAATAATCAACAATAGAAAATTATGTTTATCTGGAAATGAACAAGAACCATTTGGGGTGGAGTTCATAATATAACACAAGTGACTATCCCTTTTTATTGCAGAAATAGATTAAAACTAGAAACAAGTCTCAAAGACTAGAAAAATTACAGGTATAGAAGAGAAAAGATAGTGTAGTATTGTGATTCTTCTCCTGCCAAACTGTGCTAGTAAAGTTTTCATTGTGTGCTAATGCATCATTGTAAAAATGGTGTAGGTACAGCTATTTTAGATATATGTGAGTATGCCCACTCACTTCTGTGACAAAAGGTTGCTACTTTGTAAACATTTTTGAAATAATAATTATTTTTAATAAAGGAGGCTAGGATTATATTTTTGTAGTGGTTTGAGGTTTTCTTAAGAGTGGTGTGAGTATTTGAAATTCTCTGACTTTAATGTTGAAAGGGATGCTTCCAACAACATCATATGACCCCTTGTGAGCCACAAGTTAAGTCAATTTTTGTATTACAGCTTTTAGAAAAACATTAAAGTCTTTGCATAAAGAGTTAAAGTAACACAGACTCTAGCATGCTGGTAAACCAAACATTTTAATAGTCATCCTTAACTCCCTTTCTGTCTTTCCATCCCCATCTTCATCCTAAAATTTAAAGTTTCAACTTTCAGCAACTTAATCATGGTTATTCTTTTTGTTCTTATTCATGGTTTTGTTGCTGTGGTGTTTTGTTGTTTTTTTTTTTTTAATTACCACTTACAGATTGCAATCCAGTCAAGTCCTTAATTTAATAAAGCAAACAGACTGCACCACTCTATTTTCTAATTACAAATAAAGTTCTAAAAACCTCTGATCATGTGGTATCCATAAGATCACAGAAAAATTAAAACACAACAGAATAATTCATTTTTCTAGTCCCATATCCTACATTAATAATTTCCTTATCTTTTATCTAGTTGCTCCTATATTTAGTATAGCAGCCTACACTATGGCAAACATCGTCTAGGAAAGTCAGTGGTGTTGAATTAAACCAACTAAGAAAAAACTACCATCCCCTTTGGCAGTTTATTCCAAATTTTTTTTTTATCTAAACTTGTTAAAAATCTGAGTCTGATTTATCATTTGAATTTAATTTATTGTTCAGACATTGACTGTTACCTTTCTCTGTTCAATGAAATAAACTTTCAAATTTCTAGTATTTTCTTCTCTTTACATTTATATTTTCTATTTAAAAACATTTCTTCCAGTCCTTAGGTCATTTTTTGGTGAGTCTTCTCTAAACTTAAGACTGAGTGCCCAGTGTCGAATTATCTGTGCAATATGCC
The DNA here is from genome assembly GCA_013396775.1 of Cephalopterus ornatus. Lineage (NCBI taxonomy): Eukaryota > Metazoa > Chordata > Aves > Passeriformes > Cotingidae > Cephalopterus > Cephalopterus ornatus. The sequence continues at coordinate 55,145 of VZRE01005312.1, read as the reverse complement.
ACAGCCTTTCTTCCCAATGCAGTGCCTGCCCTACTCTATAAACCCAGCCTTGTCTCTTTGCAGGGAAGCACGGCATGGGAGCACTGAGTGGTCTTTCTTCGCTTGTTAATTTTGTGACTGGCATGATACTGCTGCCCCCCTCAGATTCAGCTTTTCTTTTTGTACTGGTGGCTTGAATGAACATTTCTGAAAAAATTCAAGAGCTTTCTCTTCTTTTACTGAATTGATACTTTTTTTTTTAAAATGGCCTCAGTTTATTTTCTTTTATTTGTTAACCAATTGTTTTTTCATTTAGCAAATGCTTTGTTCCTATCTCACGCTGCTAACTTTTTCAATGGAATCTAGATTTGTGCCCTTTCCAGACATATTATGAAGAATGATTTAGAGAATTATTAATAAATACCATATTGGTGTGCCATAATAAAACAAGAGGATTTTATTGAAGTTGCATTCTGAGCCAGAGAAGAACAAGGATTGAGAAGGACAGAATTGGTCCTGTGGATAATTTACTTCAGAATGTTGTAGAAAAGGACGTCTCAGGGAGAATTTAAATATCTTATTATCTCATGGGTAATATAAACAGTCTTATAAATAAGTAGGGGGAAAAAAAGAGATCATTAAAAGCAAGAGGTGCTGAAATAAGTAGTAATAAAATTGCCTTCAAAATCAGGATTATAGAACATAATTCAGTAGTCCCACATGTAACTTTAATGTGGGTCAGGGAAATGGCTAAAGCATAGATTGCTCTCACCTCATCTGACCGTAGAAAGAGAGGGTCTGACAGATAATGTGGTTTATTCACCACATTCTTAAATTCAGACTATTATATCTGTAATCATCCTGGTAATAAATAGATGTACAAGTCCCTTTTGTCAGAAATGCATCACTGAGTGTGCAATAACATGAAGTTTCCTACCTTGCACAAAAACCCCATTGTCTATGGTACAGCAGCATTGTATGTTTCAATCTGTTTCAATAGGAATTATTCTTGCTGTGCTATTGTCACTTTTGAGCAGTGCATGTTAAAATCATAACCATAACAAGCCCCACAGACACCATTAAGTAAGAAGTCTCAGAAAGCTGTCCAGGGCTTTCTAATGCAAAGCGTAAGGCATTGCTATGAAAGGCTGAATGTTATCTCCTTTCAAGGAAGGAACAAGAGAGCTCTGAACTGGTAATATCCAAGTGTTAAGAGTAAATCTGAAGCCCAGTGACATCAAAGGAGAAACCTCATGGATTTCATGGGGCCCTGGATTGGATACTTACCACGTTCAGCAAACCACTTACACATATGCAGATGGTCCTCATTCTCCAAATCATTTAAGGACACACTGAACTTTCAGTAAGTGCTTACAGCTCTGTTGAAGTCAATTTAAGCATATTTTAAAGCAGTTTGTTGAACTGGGAGGAAATGATGAATCTGGGCCTCAGTGAGTTCTATGGAAATGCATGATGTATTCAAATTTAACGTATTTATGTAGTAAACTTTCAAATTTCTCCACTGAGTCCAATTGAAAAATGAATAATACATGACCTCTGGCCCTGTGCTTCCTTTGAGCTAGAAAGGCCAAATAGCCCAGAAGCTAAATGGTTACCTATTTTTATGCCAGTCTTTTCTTTAAATCCCAGCAGGAAGTTTCTACTTAATGGAGAGACTAAACTTCTGTGTTCGGCTTTCTATTCATTCCTTGACAAGATTGTGGAAAACAGCAAGAGGTGCTTCAGAGGGGGAAGAAAAATTAATAAATTTGTTAATTTTATTTGCACCATTTCTGACTAGTTCAATCCATATGCCCTCAGATTATGATTGCCTTCATATAAATTGGACTCAGAAGTTGACAACTTTCATAAACTCTCTGTCAATGAGAAATATTAGTTATGCATAAAATTTAGTGCTTAATACAGTTTTTATTTTACTGCTAAAGGTTTCTGTGTAGCTGAGATGATTTAAGCAGCCAGTAAGTTTCAAGGCAAAGTGCATAGTAAAATGAAGAGCAATGTCTTGCTCTTCTCCATGGCTCTTAACTTTGCCAAGACATGTATTTCTTCCAACTTGTGTTTTTGTTAAAGGAACTCAATTCACTAAGAAAGAAAACAAAACAAAACACCTAAAATTTAACATAACCTTTTTAAAATGAAGACTTCTATTTTATTCAAATATGTATGTAAGGAAAAAATAATCATGCAATATTTTCACCAGAATGAGATTTATGAGACACTTCTGACAACTACCTATACATTGAAATGCACTTAATTCTGTGAATGATCTCCAGAGCTTCAGATTTGTTTCCAACCATTTTGTGCCTTATGCTGCTAAATTCTGTAACTCTTCTTGCCAGGCAGCATTTAGTAAAGCAAATGAGATAGATTTATCTTTTCTGAAGATATCCAGGGTTTCTGCTACTGTTGTTAAAGCCTTAATACTGTAAACACTGATAAATCGGTTAAGTCAAATAGGATGACTCACAAGAATGAAACAGTATAGCTAAGTATTAGGTGTATAGCTATAGGCATAAATTGCTGTCTTGCTCTACGGTGCGCAATTTTAGAGACTAGATAGAAAACTGCTGCTCCAGGTATGCATTTGTAGGTACTTTCAGTCTCACTGTTGTCAGAGGCACCAAAAATATCATGCTGAACACGATGCAAATGATACCATAAAGTAATTGATATTATTAAAAATGGCTTACATCTCATTGTGAAATTCAGCATATCTGTAAGTTAATGTAAGTCAAGGAAGTGAATGGCTGAAAGAAGTAGTACTGAAGGAAATATCTTTCTTCAGATCAGAATTTGGATAAGCAGGAAAACTTATATGGGTACACTGCAATTAAGGATTTTTTTATTACTATTAAATGTTCTTTGTAAAGTGTAAAAAAAAAAAAAAGGGGGCAATGAAAATATGCCATTTTGTGAACTATTTTTTCTTTAACCATGGCAGGAAGCCAGATGAAAAGCAGTTAGAAAAGAAGGCAGCACTGGCAAAAGTTTTGCAGACATGTAGCATGAGAGAGGATGATTTCAGAGGCATTATTATTTTTGTCATTTTAATAGAGTTACTGGCCCTGCATTAACAGAAAGTGACTCTTAGAGATATTTACCATAGTTACCTGTCATCTGTATGTACTAATATCTAGAGTGTGGGAGATTTTCACTAAAGGCAAGTTTCAGGGCTGGCCTGAAGCTATATGATGGATTTCACAAGCATTTAGACAGAAACCTTTGAGAGCTATATAAAATCTTGAACATAGACCTACTTTCAGGCTTTCTCCCACTTGGGTAGCCCTTGCACACACCAGATTTGTTATGATACATGAGTGCTCACAGCTGAATATTGGCATTGTCCATTTAAGACTTCTCTGAGCAGTCTATTGCACTGCAGTCTGTGACACCAGCTTGATATTAGACACAAAAAACCACTCTCTGCAGCCCCAATTAAAAATTAAAAGTAAGGATCCTAATATCAGGAGATATTACCCAAGACAAGTAACAAATATTGTATCAGCTGAAAAATAAAATTTTTACTGGAGAAAAATCACATTTAACAGATATCATGCTATTTTGAAAGCAATGATTGGAACGCATTTTACCTCTACACAGCTGCAAAAATGGAAATAATGGTAATGTATATCCAGGATTTTTATGTCTGTTAATCCTGGGTAGCAATTAACACAATTTAATCTAAGCTATAAAATATTGATATTTTTCTATATGTCTTTCTATATGCATATATATGCATAAATGAGCACAGGGATGTAAATACATACCTGTGATTATGGTAAAGATACATTGCTTTTCATTTTTGGATTACAAAATACTAAAGAAGAAGGTAAGAGTGAGTCCTGCTGTTTTACACCTGTTTTATTCCTGTTTCACAGGAACAAAAGAAGATGTGAAACAAGTTACATAGTCAGCAACTTCTTAAATTGGGGGAAAAAAAAAAAAGCCAAAGTCTTGTTTCCTTATTGCAGGCTCCTTCTGTCTACTTGGAACCACTGTTTCTCCTAATTCAATCCCAGCTATTGAGCGTATTAGAAAAGCATGATAAAACTTGTCTCAAGTGTTCACCTCACTGTTCTGATTAAAAAATAAAAAGAGCAACAACAATAACAACCACAAAAAAACTCCAATCAAACAAACAACAACAAAACACCACACTGTAAAACAAAGGCTAATATCAGCAAAAGACTAGAGGACTGGTCGCAGGTCTCACAGGCATTTATACCAGGTCTGCTCTTCTGTTCCTTACTCTCGATAACTAACCGTCATTTCTGCACTTCCTCATCTTCTTTGTATTGATCTTTCATCATATAATGGGTGCAAACAGCAAGAGGAAGGCTTAATAATAAACATTAAAATGAATAAATAATTGCAGCTACAAATCTTCCTCAACGAACTGATTATTTGTTCAGTGACAATATTACAAGAAATTGGCCTTACATAATTTAAAAGGACACCAGCAAGTAAGGATTTTTTTAATAGCATTTTTTCTCTCCGAAAAGGTGGTGAAGGGAGTGGTGGTGGTCTTTTCTTCCAAAGAGTACAAGGGCTTAACTTCCTAACCACTTTTCCAGCATCTTCGTGACATTCGGTAAGTTTCCAAGAAGGTAAGAATGACTTATCAGTGATCAGGAGTGAATCACCTTTCTTGGAGATCTGCAAGAGCATTGACCCAGGGTGTCTGTGTACCTGATTTTCCTGTCTTGAACTTGGGTATCTTATAGGTCTGAAAGCTGAGAGCTCTAAGTAGACTACTAAAGGCAGACAAAATGAAAAGGCTGAAGAAGAGGTCAGGTGAAGAGACCTCGGGTGAGGAGAAAACTTCCTGTGAAGAGTGAGCTGAATTCATCCTCACCCCTTGTCTCTGAGCAGCACTTTTGCCGTGGCATCCTTACAGCCACATGACAGCATAGGAACAGGAGCAGTGCTTGGACTCCTACAGTCTACAAAGTCAAGAACCTTCCTGCCTCTTCCTCTGCAGGACAGAGCTCAAGCCTGTGCCCTGGCCCTTCCTTAGGCACATCCTTAATCCTGTCCTTATTAGGATAGTTGAGGCTCCTGTGTATGTGGCTCAATGTTACTAAGAACAGTTCAATAATCCATAGCTGACTTGAAATGTTGGTGAACATGAGGAAATGTCTGCCCCCAGTGAGGAAGTACTGTGCCATGGTGATACGACAGGTTCCAGTACAAAGCTTGATACTTTATTCTTAATTCAGAAATCCAACTTCATGCACTCACCCTTATCAGAGAGACTGCAAGCATCATCATCACAGGTGTATCAAATTTTGATATTGCCTCTGTCTCAAACAGTCTATGACCTTAGTGCACACCACTAGATATTTCAGAGCTATCATGGCTGTGCCTGATAAGAACATCTATCTGTGACATGTGTTGGACTCCTGAAACAAGAGGAATTACAAATACTATCTTTTTTTTAAGCCAAGTATTTGAAGGGAACAGGTCAAGTGTGCTTTATTCACTAACATACTTCTCATTCAAAAAGCTCCATAATTAGATATCCACATGTTGAACAAGTAATGACCCAAAACCAGCACAATTTACAGGATGATATGCTGGCAGAAAGTTTTCTCAGACCTCCCAGAAGTGCACTTTCCAGGAACCCACTGTACATAAACATAAAGGTCTGCAATCTGTCAGTTAATATTAATGTGGTCATTTGCTGGTAAGTTGTACTAACATGATGCACATGGGACTTGCTACATTGACCTTTTTGGTGGAAGTGATTCATTAAATGGTCACTCATTTAGACAACAGTAACTATTTGCACAGCTATTAACATTTCAGAACTTAACTACGTATTTATTGCTTTCAAAAAGAATTTTTTTCCAAGGTTAGCAGAAGACCAGATTTTTCATTATTCAATAAAGAAAAGAATTTAAAATACAGAAGCATCCATTACAAAGGGATAGGACATTTGTATGAAATGTCTAACTTCAGATTAGTCTAAATGTCTGAGCTATTATCTGTGTGCTTTTGAGCCCAGAACTACAAATCATTGCTTTCACTGTCAGAGGCTAAACAAAAATCTTTCTTTCTTTCCTGAGCTGTTTTTCCCTCCTTCCTTCTAACATTGTTTAAAGAGCACAGAAAAAACATGGAAAGTGGTAAAATCTGTTAAATCACTAATAATATACCCCTAAACCAAAAGCCAGCAACTTCAGTAAGTACCTCCTTCTGTCACCAGGTTTACCTGACTTCTGCTAATCTGGATTTAAAGTTTGCACCAACTAAAATAAAACATAGATACAGAAAGTCCTATACAAATTTATTTTAGCAAATTCCTAACACAAACAAAATAATTTTTCTTGGTGTCTTGATGGCTTCCAGGCACCTTCTCTTTCAATTTGCTTTTAAAATTTCTCAGAAGTGTCCCAGAGGCAAAAGCTCTGAGCTGGCAGATATTCAACACAGCTTCTGTTCTTTTTCTACTCCCTTGGCTTTCTGGCTGTAGGTCAGAGCACTGAGGTTGTTAATCTCATCTACACTCATTTTAACTCCCTCTGCCATAAAGTGGTGGGATGGGCTTTCTATTTTGTGAAAAATTTAGAAACGTAAGTGAAATAGAGAATATATTTTGGTCTTAAGGTGTGTGGGAGACTCACTGATGACTGCAGCAAGATTTCAGTCTGGGCAGCGATCAAGTGGAATTATGTACATGGATATGAGGAAATAACATCCTCTTTCATTTCATGATTTTTGTTCCACATTTGTAGATATGTGACCACGGGTCAGTCACAAAATACAGTGGCCCTTCGGGCCTTGCGTGGCATAAACCTACACATGTTTTTGTCTTTTTTTTTTTGTCTTTTAAGTTTCAATGTATCCAGGAAGTTATTAAGCCTGAAAAGTGTAATGAGAACCTAGAAATAGTCTCACATTGAATCAGCAGCAGTATCCTTCAAGAAGAGTAGCATCTTTTCAAATTTCCCGATGCAGGGCCTCCAGAGATGGTGTGATGAGGCATGCCATACATGACCAGCCATCAAATATTAAGAGCAACTGTAGGAGTGAGAAGATCGTTCAGCTGAACAGTTACAGTCAGTCTGGTTAGCAAGGGTTCCTTCTTTGCTTCCCAATGAACTGTTACAGGGCTTGCATTTTTGCAAGCCTCTCCAGTGTCTCCTCTGTTTGCAAAAAGCATTCAAACAAATCTAGGAAAACACAACTCCACCAGGAAGTGGAGCAGCCATGCAAAATCCTAACAGCCCTAAACACTCCAAACTAGGCTGTTGTCTCATAACATGTTGATGACAGCAAGTCTGAATGGCATGTGCATGTGCTGTAGATAGATGGTACATTTGCTTATAAATGAAGTGGGAAAAACAGTTGGGGGAAATAATATGTTGGCTTGGCCCATGGGAGAGCAGAGTTCAAGTTCTGATTTAACCACACAAACATCCACAGACTAATGTGGCAGTTTACTCACTCATGCTTCACTTTGTTTTTGGAAAAACGACTGTGACAGTTACCTTTCCATATAATTTTTAAAAGAAAACAACCCATTTTGTTAGCTTTCATTTACTGTAAGTCACAGTGATGTGCAGTTAGTGATGTGCAAACTTCAACCTGAAAACAACTGTAAATGACTAAGCCCCAATTATAAAATACATATACAAAAGAATTCAAGACAGTGGTAACAGACAGCCCACAAGTTAGTTATATTATTATACCAGCATAGAAGAAAATAACAATTAGGAATCAAAATAAATACAATATAGTTCTTGTGTAAGATAAATTTTGCCATATGAATTCTTCAATGGTTTCACAACTCTTACTTTGCCTTCCTTTTTTTTTTTTTTTTT
>VZRE01005312.1:29282-45194 GCA_013396775.1 Cephalopterus ornatus | reverse complement strand
TGAAAGGAAAAGAAATGGGCAGGAGAAGGGGGGGAGGTGATGGGGACCAACAACTTGTTTATCAGATTCAAGTTGAACCATCTGTTGTTAATGATTAGATCTTCAGCTTCCAATTTTCATTTGAATGTTATTGCTCGTTTCTAGCTGGGTACCGAAACGTCACTTACCAGCGCGCGCAGGATTCTAAATAAGAGACTATTTAGATTGGAAATCTGTTGGAGGAGGAAATTGTGTTTCCTATTATACAGCAAAATACGTTTTCTGTCGCTGACACTTTCTGGTGTTGCTGACTTTTTAGGGAAGGAAACTCAAGGTCTGAGGCTGAAAAATGAACTCACTGGTGGTGCAAATTACATTTGGAGTAGAGGAGGTTTGGTGAATGTCATGTGTCCATGTCCTGACCTCAGGCACAGTGGTGTAAAACAAGAAAAAACCTAAAGACATTAAGTATTTATTCCAGATCTACAGCAAAGGGGAGGGAGTCAACATCTGCCAGTGAAAGTTTAATATCGTGCTTTCTATGCCACACTGCTAGAAGATGTATTATAAAATAGCCATAACACAATTTGCACCTGCTTACACTTTTTTTTACTTGTTTTCACTATTTTAGCCCCTTCTAATTCCTTTTGCAAATATAGTAACATAATAGTAACTTTCAGGCTGGAACCTGGCTAGATGCTTGTTCTAGTGCAGAGAGTAGGAACGAATAAACCCAAGGTACGTAAATTTCTATTAGCAAACCTGTGAATGGCTATCTGCAGATATTTCACAGAGTAGAAGTAATAATTTCTTTTTTTGTATACAGAAATGTCGATGTTGCTGCAGTTATATTATCTGTTGCTAGAACGACTGACTATTTTACCGTACTCTTTACTACTAACATTTCTGAAAGGCAAAGATATGCTGAGTTTCATTTAAAAAGAAAAAATTATAAAACAGTGTTTCCTGACATCATTTCTGTTTGTAGCCCCTCTTTCTTTGATTGTCTATGAGCAATTAAAGATGGTCTATGAAATTATTTCAGAGGTTTAAAGTGAATACATATGAATGAATACATATATTCATACAAACAACACAAAGAAAAAACAACCCTAAATCAATGAAATAAAGAACAGTACAAAGTCTAGCCTCATTGTGAATCAATTGTATATAAAAATCATTGTGACAGCCTAACACAAGATGATCTATGTTTTTTGGCTTTGTTTCTTTCCTATGTTTTTTGTGGGTTTTTTCCTATCTTTTTATTCCCCAAAAAGAGGTTAGGTGCTCCTTTTGCCTTAATTTTTTTCTCTACTAAGTGACAAGATGACTTATCAAAGGACACCCATAGCAGAAAATCCAAAAGTATTATTTGGGTATTGAAAAATCCTTCAACAATATGAGGCACTTCCTCGTCTTTTTAAGTTAAAAACAAGAAAAATCCAGAAGTATCCTTCTCCAAAGCACCTAAGTGACTTCTGTATATGCACATAAATCACAGAGGTACTTTGGAGTCTAGATCCCACTGGGATCCTAAATGCTTATATGATTTATGAAAATAGGACGTATAAGGCTGTGTTACTTAGGTAATTCAGAAAAAAATTGCTCCTAAAGGAAGAGCTGATCTGCTTGGTTTTTGCAGTTACTTTGTTTTGCAATCATACTTTACTTATGGAATCTTTGTGCTCTTATGCTTGTGGGCTGTGACAGAGCATTATTTTGCTATTTTTCACAGCTTGCATTCAGCCTATAGAATTTTTTCTATTGATTGCAGGTAATTAAATTGTACTTGTTTTCTTTCATCACTAATGTGGTTTGTATGGGAGTCTGACCTGCCATCTCTATAGTACATACAATTGTGTTTTATCTGTGTTGTACCTCAGTTTTAGCATCAAAAAAATAGTAGAGAGAGCAATTGGTTGTTTGAACTAAAAACATTGAAATATTTGTATTACCATGTTGAAAAGCTTAATCATTTGTATCCTGTTTCTTCTATCATGCCCTGGAAAAGGAGTGAGGTGTAGTAATTTATTGTTGACTCAAAAGTGCTTTCTCTATCTTGCATGTGGCAAGAAGAGACACATCACTGCAAACTGATTTAAGTGCTATGTGTGAGTTAAAGGAATGCTATGCAGACCTGAGAAATGGAGATCCTTATGGTTTCTGTGCAACAGAAGTAAGATGAATACTAGAACTATGACTGATATCCAGCTACACGATAGACCAATGAGCAGGACGTTTGCAGCCCACCAAAACAATAAAAATGGTCTATGAGTGTCACCTATGATATTGTGTATTGAACACTGTGTAGTTATGTAAGTACATAAATACAGTACTTACAAAATATGCACCTTGAACCAAAAATGGTGTATTGGTAACAACCAGGCTTGAGTCCTCTTTAATGTATGAAGAGAGTAATAAACCCATTAAAAAGCAAACAATGGATAGGTGTAGAATATAAGAATGATATTTAACAGGAGGATCCATTATGTGGTGTATGAGGAATGGACTATATGAACAGGAAGGCCATGTGGTCTCTAGATTCAGGCGCTTGGAAAGTGCTTTGAGCTACGGCTTTACAACAATACTTGAAGGTATTCTGCCCTTGCCGTTCATTGGACAAGGGTATGCTTGTCTAGTCCCTGAGAGAGTCTAAAAACAGACCCTGGAAAAGCTACTTGTAAGTCGCTGCATCATGGTGTGTCATTAACATGTAGAGGTCCGTGGAGAGCCTGAAGATCCAGGTGTCTTGGGAATGAACATGTAGATAACACCACCTGTGGGGAAAAGCAACATAGCAAAAACTTCTGAATTTCCTTTTCTCCAAGTGTGTAAAAGCATCAGCCAAAAATTTATCCGGTTGTTGCAATACTTTAAAAAACTCATCTGCTGACAGTGACATTTTAGCTGAAACAATAGAAAGCAGTGTTTTTAATTTAGGAGGACTTGAGCTCTGTTTCAACAGATGGCGAGTATTGCTCATAGGTCAACACTGCGAACCAGTGAGCAGTATGGTGTCACCTTATCTCCTTGTCCTTTCTCTAAAGGATAATTTTAAGGATCTTAAGTGTTCAGTAAGATGTACCTATCTTTGATAAAAATCAATTTTGACAGAGAAGCATTCAATTTCTACAGAAGACCTTATCTGTGGTTTGGTTAAAACTTTCAGCCCTCAGCATATGGTTCATGAATGTAAGGGTGATGGTTGCCATCATGGCCACCACACTGCTGCTTCAGTGTGTGTGAAGCATCACGGTCTCCAGAATTAAACACACGACCAGTTCTGTGCTTTGGAGCCAGAACTAAATAGCTGGATTCTAAAATGTGCCTTTGTTGTCTGTGAAGTGGGAAGAATTGTGTTGCATTCTACACATTTCTCATCACTGTGTTACACTTCTTGGCTTCGTAAGAATAAAGTGTGTTTATAGAATCTGTTTTGGGGAAATATCAGGAGACATATACCCTCAGATTTGACCATCTTTGGGACCTAGACAGTGTTTTCCCCTCACTGTTGTTTTCGGGGTAAATGTAAAATGAAGATATTTAGAGAACTTTGACTGATTTTTCAACTGTTTACAGTTTGGATAAAGTAAAAGCAAACAGAAAAAGCAAAAGACAATTCAAAATCCAAATATTTTATTTGAACATTTTTAAAATGCCTTAAAATTTGGAGCAACTTATATTTAGGGTTATATGAAGATCTATTATATATCATATATAACCCTATATATTAGGGTTATATGCAGATCTAGAAATATTTTCTTTAAATAAAAAAAGGAAGAAATATTTCAGTTAAGACATTATAAAATGAAACCTAAGCTTAATCTTTAAGGAAGCAGTTGTAGTAAATTGCAAATAAACAAGGTAAAATGGCTGAGGCCTATAGCACCGTTCACATCTCGACGTTAAAATTGGGTCTGCACATCCTCAAGATTGTCTCTCTAACCTCTAACCACTAAAGGCTGGGAGTGAGAAAGTTGTTGGGAGGGGCCATAGCTGGGACAGCTGATCCAAATTGACCAAAGGGATATTGCCTACTCTGTGATGTTGTACTCATCAACACAAGCTGAGAGAAAGGAGGTGGATGGATCATAGGTGAGTGAAAGAAGCATTTATTATTAGGGTCTTCCAAAGCAAACACTACACATAATAAGGGCCTACTACCCAGGAAGTGGATGGATATCCTCTGCTGTTGGGAAGCAGAGAATAAATATTCTTGTTTGGTTGATTTTTTCCACATGTGACTTTTGATTTCTTTCATTAAAATGCGTTTATCTCAGCCTATGCATTTTTAATCCTGCTTTGTCTCCCTTGTTCTGCCCAGGAACAAGAGTAAGAGGGTGGTTTGGTCAGCACCCAGACAGCCCAGGGCAACCTTCATGATGTTCTTTTAGTTTTTGAACAACAAAATTTACTTTTTTTTCTTTTTTTTTTTTCCCCCTTCAAGGTCATGTATTATGAGAAACACTGAATAACTGTTGCTGTTTGACCTGTTTCTCACTTATCACCAAATTCTGTTTATCACAGGTTGTAGGTTTCTATGAGCAGCTCTTTCTTACCTCCCTAGAGCTTTCATCCTTTTTCTTGTTGGAAAATACATTGCCTTATACCAATTAGTCCCAAGCCAGGACATTTGTTCTCCAAAACAAGTTCTGGGTTGATGAAGGAGAATGTGAAGGCCTCTAGATTCCAGGTGGTTTAATTACTCTCTTATCTAAATGTTATTGCACCTACGGACAATAGATGTATTTTGACTGCATTCTATCACTACCATCAAATTAACTTTGGCAAAAGCCAATTAACTATTGTAAATTATTCTACTTCAATTAAAAGAAACAGAAGTTGTGAAGGGCTTTAATGTATTAATTTGAATTCAAAGACTTATGAGGCACCAAAAAGAAAAGTTGAATTCCTTTTTTATAAGAAATGAGAAATTATCTGAAAGGAATGCAATAAAAAATAAGGATCAGGCTGTGTCATTATCATTTTAACTTAATTTGTCAACAGAGTAATATATCTAGCTATATTATTCAGCTGACAAATCAATTACAGTTATAATGAAATTTTTTACAGTTTTACTTTTATTTAATTAGTTGCATCAATATTTTTTTTTTTTAATTTCAGTTGCACATGAATGCATCAAAATATAAATGATGGAAGTAGGTTAATTATAAGCCCTCCAAACATACATATTCTAGAAACAAAAAGAAATTTACAGTCCAAAATGCTATAAGTAATGTAATTTGCAAGATGGTTTGTTAAGCTGGCTAAAGGCCATTTTCTTAAATAATGTAACTAATAACAACAATAATCCATGTCTTTGTCGCAAGTTATTTGAATTTTACAGAACTATGGTGGGTTGCCCCTGGCTGTACACCAGGTCCCCACTAAAGCTGCTCTGTCACTCCTCTCCTCAGCTGAACAGGGGAGAGAAAATATAAAAAAAGGCTTGTGTGTCGATGTTAAGGACAGGGTGAGATCACTCACTGTCATGGGCAAAACACACTTAGCTTGGAGAAATTATTTTAGTTTATTGCCAATCATATCAGAGGAAAGTAATGAGAAATAAAACCACATCAAAAAACACCTTTCCCTCATCCTTCCCTTCTTCCTGGGCTCAATTTTACTCCTGAATTCACAGACTCACACAATCACAGAATATCCTGAGTTGGAAGGTACCCACAAGGATCACTGAGTCCAAATGCTGGCTCTCATTCCCAAGAGTCACACCATCTGCCTGAGAATATCATCCAAACGCCTCTTGAACTTTGTCAGGCTTGGTGCTGTGACCACTTCCCTGGGGCCCCCAGTGCCCAACCACCCTCTGGGTGAAGAATCTCATTCTAATACCCAATCTAAAGCTCCCCTGACACAACTTCAGACNGCCCAACCACCCTCTGGGTGAAGAATCTCATTCTAATACCCAATCTAAAGCCCCTGACACAACTTCAGACCATTCCCTCAAATCCTGTCACTCTACCTGCTCCCCCACAGCAACCCAGGGGAAGAGAGAATGGGGCTGGGGTCAGTTTTTTACAGGTTGTCTCTACTGTTCCTGACACCGCAGTGGTTGGACTCCTCACATCCTTCTCCTTCACTGTAGGGTCCTTTACTTGGGGGACAAGCCTTCACAAAGTACTCCAAAGTGAGTTTTTCGCACAGGCTGCTGTTGTTCACAAGGTGCTCCAGCGTGGATTCCCCACAATGTCACAAGTACTGCTCCAGCGTGGGCTCCTCTCTGCACAGAGCCACAGGTTCTACCAGGAACCTCCTCCAGCATGGATTTCTCACGGGGTCACTACCTCTTTTAGTCATCCACCTGCTCCTGTGGGCTCTTCCAGGGCTGCAGGTGGATCTCTGCTCCCCCACGGACTTCCATGGGCTGCAGGGTCATGGCTGCCCCACCTTGGGCTGCACCTCAGGCTGTGGGGAAATCTCTGCTCCAGCACCTGGAGCACCTCCTGCCCCTCCTTCTGCACTGACCTGGGTGTCTGCAGGTCTCTCCAGCTGCAGATGTTTCTGGGCAGTAACTTTTTTGTATTGTTAAATACTTCATCCCATGGGCTACCTTGGTCTCTTGGAGCTGTTTAGCATTGGCTCCACTGAACATAGAGAAGCTTCTGGCAACTTCTCACAGAAGCCAGCTCAGTAGCCCCCCTGCTACTGAAACCTGGCCATGCCAACCCAATATAGGAACCATCTCAAAGAATGGATGTGGAGTTATTGCCTCAGATTTTTTTTCCCTTCAAATCTCTTTGCTCCCAAGGGTAACATATTTTATTCTCTGCAATGGAATGTGACTCCAACATGAAGATAGTGAGTCATCTAAAAAAGTGTTATCCAGTTCACTGGTGCTAAGTACATTTGATGCATTATGCATAGAGGGAGGGAGTGGTAATTTAAGAGGAATTTACACTATGCTATTTTATGTATTTATTTATCTTTTTTTAACACTGTTACAATGTTACAATCTAAGCAACTGCTGAATCAAATGACGATTATACTAACATTAAGCTATAGATCACCTCCTTAAATCGACACTGGGAATTACATTTCTGTGGTGCTACACAGCACTTTTAAAGTAGGCTGTTGCAATTATGCCACACAATTACCTAAGTGGCCCTGATTCAGGAATGTATTAAACATGCTTAAAATTAAATTAAAATGAAGCTTGTGTTTAAATACTTTCCTACATAGGAAGGTGTCCTAATTTTTTCTGTTAGGTAGGAAATTGCTGTGTTAAATCAATAGGTACTTTATTCAGGTATTCACTGTCATCCCCAGGAACACTTGCACTGAAGCCACAGACAGATGGCATCTCAAAGGTGTTAAAACAGCCATCGCTATTGTCCCATTGTTACAGCTTTTCCTCTCCCAATCTGTGGCATATCACTGGGCAATGGATGAAGATGCATGCTTGGCTGTCGGGAGCGAGGAGAGTATCCAGTAGTATAATTTTCACAATAAAAATGTCGATCAAAATGTCTCTTCTCGAAGACGGACTGGACAGATCCTGGCCAGAGAAGATGGAGATTTAGTTCTTCTTTAATAGAATATGTGCATTTCCTTCATCCTTTGGAGTAGATTCAAGCCTACATTTCTCACCCCTAAGTAAAGCACTTTAATCACTATGGTGATGGTTTTAAATAAGGGGAGAGCATGGTTCTTATTCTTCTGAACATAATAGAATGAAGTTTTGTTGGATTGACAAAAGAGTCACAAAAAGAGTCACAAAAGCTCCAAAACCTCAAGCTGCAATTCCTTGCTCTGTGGCAAGCTCTTGGCACTTTCTTGGCTTCTCTTCCCTCTTGTAAAGATTACTTCATGCAGAAGTCATACATCGCCTAGAGCTCAAGTTTACCCTTCTTCCAACTAAACGTCCTAACACTGATAGCAGAAATTTTATATTGAGTCTTATTCTCTGACATTTTATTTGCTGATTCTTGGCTCTACCTCTCTGTCTTGTGAAAGCCCCATCTAAAGGAGGACTGGGGAATAGAAAACTAGATTTACAAAACCTAAATTTGCTTTCTGGTCTGCCAGAACCTCCTGTACTGGGGAGATGGAAAGCACAGTTGTATGAATAGTGGTCCTGCTGAAAAAAAAAATAAAATGCCTGCCAGGGGTGATGTGTGGCATTGGACAGTGGTAGCGCTGTGCTACCCAGCAGAGATGTGAGTGAACAGGTATGTCCACAATGCAGTACAAAGTGGATCAGAGATACAATTTCAGATCACCAAAGGTGTAGCGGCTGCACAGCTGAGCACCTTCTGCTTATCTGGCTATGCTACCATGCTGATGCACCTTGATGAAGTGAGTGTAGCAATTTCGTCTCCAGAATTAACTCCTGAGAATCTTTGTGACTCCACTTGTGGATCCCTCTTTCTGTTCCTGTCCCCTGTTTTCAGTTTTCCACGTGGTAAATCAATAATTAATTACTGTAATGATAATATTCCCCTTGTATCAGCCATTAGGCTGTAAGCATGACTTCTTATCTCAGCCTTTTCTTGTCAAGAAGGATCTTTTTCCCTTAGGATTCAGTGGCTATTTATACAACTTTACTCCTCAAATATTTTTTTAAGACTGGACTTCATCACCCCCCTTGCAGGGAAGCGAGTTCTTTAGCTCTGCTTCTGCACTCAGAAAAGGGTTTAAATTGAAGGAACCTGACCATACCACAGCAGTCAATCTAAGGGACTGGACCATCAAAGAAGATAATGTGAAGTCTAGGCAATGTGAATATTCAGGTAAAAATTTGGCATTTGAAGAGTCAGTACATCACTAAAGTTGCAATTCACAAGTGAATTCTTGTTGCTTTTGCTGACTCTCTTCTGGAGTGTTTCCTTTTGCCACTTTCTCTCAAAGGTTGTGGTCTTAATGTCCCTTTGGGAGTAGTCAAGAGATGTAAAGGACTGGATACCTGATATCTCAGGGATAAAAGGAAACAACCAACCAAGCAAAGAAACAAAACAAACAGAAAAAAAGTCCTTATTTTTCTCTTGGCATTTTCTTTTCATGACATAATTTCTGAAAAAAAAAAACTCCAAAAGTTTTGGAAATAATATACAGATTTCAGCTTATAGAGCTGTGACAAGAAAAAGAAAGCAAGGTACCAAATGTTTACCTCTACAATGAGCACCAGTGATCCTCCCAACAGGCATAACAGTAGGTAATTTTCTTCTTCCAGAGGTTTTGAAGAACACTGAAAATAGAACATGAGAATTGTTTCAGTCCTTAGGAATGGATTTGTACAAGAAACAATATAATCTCAGACTATAGTAGTTGAACATCTGTGTGTTTTCTGTAATAATGTGTTTTCATTTCTATTATTTCATACTTGTTAAAATTTTTATTAAACTCAAATAATTATGTTTTTTCCTTCTTTACTCTTCCCTTTTATTCTTCATTGACCACTTTTCCCTTTATCACTCAGAAGGAAAAGAAATGCGTATCTGGAAAGGTAGTTGGTATATTAAAAGTTAGCCAAAAATTAATGCATTGCACAGAATTATTTGTGCAAAAGCTACATAATGAAAATCTTTTAAAAGGAAACTTCAATGTTTTCTTATTTCTAGTGAACTTGGAGGTCCATTGAAAAGGTAAAATATATTTCAACAGGTATGTCGAACAGATAGGTATATTTAATTGCTTACATATAAATTCAAAGGAGGAGAAGCTATTCAGATGCTGTTGTTTTTCTCATCTCTAAGTTGCAATAACTGTTTTAAGTTAAAGCACTTGCTCTGAAATCAAATGGCTATGAGTTAATGGGGACTTAGGAACACTGAAGTGATCTCTGGGCAAGGGTGAGACTGTGTATCTACATAGATCTGACCCCAAGAAATACTTTTAGGTCCTTTATTTTCTTATTCATGACTATCTTCACCAGTTCCAAATGAGCTGACCTCACATACCCAAATCTAAACAAAGCAAATTCAAGGTTAAACTCAGCGTAGTGGGGGTGGTGTCGCATATGAGTAGTACTAAAATGTGAAGATGTTTTTTAAAATACATTTTGAGCATGTATTTTGATAGCTAGAGAAGAGAATATATTTACAGGTGGGTTTATAGCCACTAATGTAGCTTTGACTTGAAAGAGCAAAATGCAGTGAGTTGAAAACTACCCTGATAGTAATTGTAACAGACTGATTTGTGTCAGAAGGAAAGGTTTTTCTCCGATTTGTGTTGTGGTTTTAAAAACTCTTTGTAGTGCAATTCTTTATCAATGTTCCCACAGTATAAACTATGACATCTCTTGCGAAAAATGAGTATGTCTTTGCTGCCACTTTTGATGGAAAACCTTGGGATTAGATGAAGCTGGGAAAGTGAACACACTGGCAATGAAAGACCTTCAGGACCTTGGTCTGTTCTTCTGAACACCCTTTCTCATCTGAAGCACTAATGAGAAAGTTATATTTCTCTGATATGATTACCCAACTTACTGTGGAGGTCAACAAAAATAGGACATAAGCAGATCCCTATATTATACTCACCTCTGTGGGTATTGAAACTCTGTTCCCATAACTGTCATGGACACAGACACCACGATACTGTGCATTGCCACAGCACCCAGGGGTCAGATCACGCAAGCCTTAGACTTTTCTGCAATCTACACATTCTTAGAGGTTTTGTTGGAGGCAAGCTCCCGATTTGACCCAGAATCTTAGAAAATAAGATTTAAAAAATCACACACCACATTCAACTTTTTACCCCTCTTTATTCTCAGGTTCTACCCCCCATCCCATCACGTCTCAAAATGCCTCTTCACCTCAGTAAGATTTCGACATTTGGGAAAAACTCGCTTAAAAAAAAAAAAAAAAGGATAAAACAGCTTGGCACAAGGGAGCTGCAGCTCTTCAGTTCCCATTAGAATTTCTGAAACGACAATAGCTGAAAGGTTAGGGCAAAACCTATTAGAAAAGAAAAGTTGAGGTAAATCAGGTGAGCTCATCGAAGAAAATAGGGAAAGATTGGTTCCCTTTTGGGATTAGGTCTAATTAAGGTGAGCAAGCAGCTGTGCCTGTTTGGAATAACAATTGTGCTAGCATGTCACTTTTTTTCTGCTTAGTTGAAATTTATATAGTTTGGGAATGGTGGATGTAAGAAAATTAGAGCTCATTTAGAATCTGTTGAAAGGACACTGTGCCTTCATTATTAGTTTTGCATCTGAATTTTCCTGGGGCTGTCCTCTCGCTGTTATAGGTAATGGATTTTTCCCCAGATGTAATTGGATGAGTTTAATTTTTTCTTTCATTACCTGTCTAGAAGCCCTCTGCCCCTATTTCCCTTTGTGTTTTATTAGGACTGTAACCCCTATTTAAATAAAGGCTTTGATTGTGATTATATATGTTCAATCAGCACTTTCTGATTGAATAGTTCTGGTCACACAACGCTCTTGCCTAGCATTTTTTACTAATTACATTTTAGCCATGATTGTGTACTGTAGAACTTAAAGCAGTGTTTGCTTTATACCTTTAAACTCTGAGTAAAAGTTTATACATCCCATGAGCCAAAGTACTTACAGAAAATGCAGGCATTTTCTGATACTATGGTATGTGAGCTGAGCTCATGTATCGTGAGGTATATGAGGTCACAGTAGCTGCCCACTAAAAAGATGTAGCACTGATTACATCCTCTCCAGAGTATCTGGATATATAAAAGAAGTCAGGTCCATTTTTAAAGTCTTCTGTAGTTTGGATTTTCAGAGTTTTCTTGTGGGTTTTCATGGCAGGGAGGCATTGCACAGTTAGTTGATTTTGGGTTTGTTGTGGTTTTCTGGGGGATTTTTGTCCTTTTTTTGTTTGTTTTTTAAAGTTTCAAGATATATTTTCTTCCATTGATAAGTTTTAAAACTACTACTACTCTGTAAAGCCTTGTTGAGTTTTCTGCTGTCAGAAATGACTGACCATACAGGAAATTATTTGCTTCTTACAAACATCTGACTTACTCCGACGCAATTCTGGTATTCTCACACCATGGGATATACAGCAGCGTGAGGAAAGAATTCCATTTTAGGATTCTAGGTTTTACAAAACTCATCAGGAATAGACTATATTCCTGTAAATCCTCCTCAATGTCTTTAGTTCCTGTAATTAATGTAAGAGACTTAATGAAAATTTTTGATTACAATTGTAACAATCCAGTTCAGAAGTTTAACTTTGGGAATCTAAAGACCTATCTCATTCCAGCCTCCTACATTAATACATTAATTATATTTCTTTCCATGGTGCTTTGAGTCAGATTAGGCCTCCTTGAGTTAACAACACTCACCTAGAGACATTTGGGGCCATTCTTTAAAGTGAATGCAAGGTGGCTTCAACACATGATCAAATCAAAATGGTAGTTTTTTGTATCATTCCACATTACCTCTCAGGAAAAGTGATTACACAAAGCTGCAAAAGTAAGTGTCTAATCTGACAAAACTCATAGATGCTCCTTATACATTTCAGATCAGAGGGCTGAGGACCTTTCCTATGGAGAAAGGCGGAGGGAGTTGGGGTTATTCATTCTGCAGGAGAAAAAGCACTGGGAAGAAGGAGAAAGGGAGAGGGACTTTTTATATTGACAGATAGTGATAGAGCAAGGGTGGGGGGTGGTTTTAAACTAAAAGAAGTTAGGTTTAGGTGAAGTATTAGGAAGAAATTCTTGAATGTGGAGATGGTGAGACACTGACACAAGTTACTCAGTGAAGTTGTGGTTGCCTCGTCACTGGATGTATTCAAGGCCAGGTTGGATGGGGCTGAAAGCAACCTGGTCTAGTGTCCATGGCAGGGATATGGGAATTCCTTCCTATCTAAGCCATTCTGTGATTCATTCTATGATCTCCAGGTCAATAGCTAAGATTAAAGAATCTATCTCAGGATTTAGCAGTGAAGAAAGTACCAGAAATTCCCATTTTTTCTTGCAACTGGTCCAGGAACTTATGTCTAGATCTTTAGTCTAAATTAAACAAAACTATCACCAGCTGTGGGATACACTAATATCATACTATAGGATCTTGCTACCATCAGGTTTGCAGGACCTCCTTCTTCAGGGTATCGGTGTTTAGAGATATCGAATGGATACCTTATTATTTATATATTTGCAGCATTATTTTGTCATCTGCAGATGCAATTTGAGCAGATCTCTTTGGTAGTTCAGTTTCAAAACATTTTCATCCATCACATTATTACAAAATGACTAAACAGTGGGTGGTTATAAGAGATCACTTTTGGAAGAAGCTTACAGATTACTTTTATTGTCATCTATTGTGCACACAAACAACTTGTATCCCTCCATACATATTTTTATAACTTAGATGTTTTAGAATTCTTTTATCCTGAGTAATTTCAATACCACAGAAAAGCTACTGCAAAATCAACAAAGTACATAATCATAAGAGAACCCTGTATTTATAAATAAATAAATAAGTCAAATTAAGTTTCTCACACTAAAAATTAATTAGTTGCTGCAGTTTTTCAGAAAATTGTAATCAGACAACATTATGAATTCAAAACTTCTTAGTTTCAGGGCTCAAAAGGCTAAAGGATCAAGAATTTTATTGACAAAATTTCTTGGCTGCCTCTAAAAACAGGAGGATGTTGAATTCATGAGAACGTAGTGAAATACGACATTAAAATATCAACTTGCAGCATTCTCAAAAAATGTTTTAGAATTTCTAGTACCCACTTTACTAGTTTGCTTTTCTCCACTCACTCTGTTCCTTGGTTGTCCCTACTGAACATGTGGTGTCTCCAAACCTTACTAATCCAACTTTTCTTTGGTGATGATTCTTCACTCTGGATTTTAGGAATAACATAGACACAAACCAGTTCCGGATTACCCAGAAGCAAACTTTTTTCCTTGACATGGATCAAAAAGGCAATACAGAGCTTAACATTCACTAGCACAGAACAGATCAAGGGAAGAAAATAATATAAAGGTCACATAATTTGCAGAAAGAAGGCAGAGGTGACCTCAGAAGGACCAGAGCTTTGTGCCAAATGCTGATTTCATACTTTCCAGGGCAAGGTAAGTCTGCCAATAGCCCGTACAATGAATTTACAAAAGAATATGTGAAGGTGGTATTTAGCAGAATGATTTCAAAGAAAAATATAGTGAATTCATATAGAAATTTTATTAGTGATTCCTGTGGAGCATAATGAGTTTTTGAAAATTGCAGCAAGAAATTCTGACAATAACAACACTAAAAACATTTGCTGGTCTATCGCCTTTTCAAAATATTTTCGTAGTTTTAGTATTGACATACAGGGAAAATAATGAAGTCTTGTATATACAACATACATATTGCAGGCAGTCATGCTTTATTTTTATGCAAAAATACTGAAAACAGCCATTGAATTTTTACATTATATTTGTATTGCAAACAGCTTTGTGGACATTTGTGGACATCCTAGTAAAGGTTGCTATGAAGCTACATCAAATAAAAAAGTAATGAATTTTTAATTTTATTTTATTTTACTGAGGATGAATTTTCACAATTTTTTTTTTAATGTCCTCACATTGAAAACAGCATCCACTATTAAGCATCAGTTTCAGTTAAAAATGAAATGAAAAATTAAAGACAAATGATTTTCTCAGAGGAATTTAAACTATAGAACTTTTTATTATTGTTGTTTTTTTTCCTAAATTAAAGTAATAACAGTTGATTGGGGCATTTTTTCCCCTCAGTTATTCTTTTTTATTTTTTTTTTAAGGACTTACTTCCCAGAAGTTCCAAATCTCATATGTGAGCAACAGTAATATATTCTTTTTGCCTTTTGAAATATATTCTAAACATTACTTTTAGCTTATTTGGTTGGTTACGTCTCTTAGCAGCTAATAAGGACATTGATATAATATTTCCAGTACAAAAGGATTCCAGACATCAGTTCTTAATGCAAATGGAATCTGTTTTGTAGGAGGAATTAACAAATTTACTCATTACCAAGTTCTCCATGGAATTATAGCCACCAATGGATAGCAGAAATTAGGGCAGTTATCTAACCTAAGTCTATAACATTTTATACTATAAGGAAATTATTCTCCACCCTCCAATAAGCCTTTTTGGGAAAATTTAACTTTAGAAGAATATAATCACTACAAATATGCAAATAATGGATTTTTTTCATGAATATTCATTCAAATAGAGAGCAATCTCTGTGATTATTTTGTGATCTTATGTGACAAACAGTCCTGAGTTCTCCTTTTGATGACATTAGCACTTTCAAAAATGAAACTGTATTGTAGAGAGTTCATTTATTGGACTAGCATATTATTTTTCTATTCATCACTGTATAATTATGTCAGTACTCAGGCCTCACACTCAGTTCTCAAGGGCTCAATAAACCCACAGCACTGCTACATTATTTTTAGGTTTAAAACTTTGATGTTACAGATGATTTGCAATCTACAATATTTTGCAGATATAGTGTAATAGTTGATGGGTATTTCTACAATTTCCGATAAAAAAAATTAAAAAACCCCTATTTCCCATTGATGATGTCCACCCAAGGGAAATGACTATATAAGTCCTTTACATTTCATCCTTTGGGAAGACATCTACAGATGTAGATGTAGACAGATATAGATGCCCAAATTTAAGTAAAATATACTGTAGAGGAAATCAGTATCTAAGCTAATGGAGGTCCAGTCAATGCACAGTCTAAAAGGATATTTAGGTAAAAAAACTGTAGGAGTTTGACTTAGATACCTATTCAGGCCTATCTCACAGGCCCACAGCTTATGCATTTTTTCTGCAGATGTTGCTCCAGTTTGGCTTAGATGTTGTGTAGGGGTCTTCTTCCAGGTTGACACTGATGTCTTTGGATAGGTTGGCTTTGAATACTTAAGTATGGGCAACTAAACTGAGCTCCATGACCTCACATGAGTGTTCCTAATGCTGGAGAAAATGTAGGATGTTGTAGTGCACTGGCTGTGGACAGGAGTCTGCCA
>VZRE01005312.1:0-20493 GCA_013396775.1 Cephalopterus ornatus | reverse complement strand
ATTTATGTCATTCTCTATTGTATTATACACCTAATGCACAGCTGGTCTCCTAATGTAGATTTCTTCACTCTTGCTTCCACATAACCCTTCTTTGCACCAAGTACTTATCTTTACAATTATTTTCCATGGTCTCTGATTCTCTAGGCAGCATGATATTTGTGGTTGCCAAGCTGCTGGAGCAGCCTGGGCTCATTCAAATCCAAATGTTAATGTTTTATATTTCCTACATGGGTAAAATGGGAATTTTGCTTCTTGGTACCATACCAAGCTGTAGGAAACTTATGAAAAAGAGAAAGATATTTAGGGTTTTTTTAGTTTAATCAATCTGTGTTGCAAAACAGTGACACACACACACACAACAACAACAAAGAAAGTAGCAGTAATTTCTTAACTATCTTGGATTTCAATGTTGTCCTTTCAGAGCATTTAAAACAGCTTACAATAGAAGTCTGAGCATCGTCCTGGACTCAGCTAGATGCAGGCAGTCAGACAACTGGAGAGGTAGAGATGGCTGCACAGCAAAATTTTAATATATTTACCTTTTATTCTTTGCAAGGATTTTGGTAGAATTATCAGTGCCATGGAAGGCGCACCATGGATGAAAATCTCTCTATATTTGCTATGCTATGTAAATGTGCTGCAGCTAAATTGAACTGGACTGAATGTACAGCAGAGATTGGAAAGAAGTGAATACCCAGGTATCTCCGCAGTACCTGAGATGGGTTAGTGTACTTGCCCTTACTCCACAGCCTCAGTCAGAGCAGTGACACTGAGGATAAACCAACCTCTTGGCATAGTTTTTAAAGCCAGAGGTAAGTCAGAGTGAATTCTCCACTGAGCTGTTTGGAAGGGAAACCTTAATAGCCTCTCATACTATCGCACCATGTAATGACTCCAGGGTACATTATGAATAAAAGAATTTGAGAGTAAATGGCAGCAGCAGTGCTGCTTCCTACTGCATGAACCTTTGCAAGGTGTGTTAGCTTCTCTAAGACTTTCAGGTTACTCATATGATGCCTCTTTGACAGAGCTGTGCGTGGATGGCGTTGCACACTGAGAATTAGGACATGCACATCTTAGGGCACACAACTCACAAGCAGTAGACCAAAGAAAGAAATGCAAGAGACAACACAGTTCTTCCTTCCATTTCTTCTTTCTTGCAAGAGCTTGCATAGAACTGCCCTTAAGTGGTTTAGATTTCTTTCAGTTTTGCATGGGGGCTTTCCCACAGCTGCTTCAAAGAGGCAGAATAAATAGAAAACAGAAGAGGCCAAGGAATGCACCCCTCACCTGTGCACCATCCACTGTAGTAATTGACAGAGAAGTATATAAAACTGTTATGATCTCTTTTTTTGGAAAAAAACAAACAAACAAAAATATTATAACAACAAAACTCCCAAACCAAAAACAGAAAAACAAACAAAAACCAAAACAACAACAAAAAAACCAAAACAAAAACCTCCAAACAACAAAAAACCAACCAACCAAACAAACAAAACACACACACACACAAAAAGACCCACAAAACAAACAAACAAACAAAACCCCAAAACACATACCCTGCCCCCAAAAAAGTAAATTATTAAAAAAACCCAAAAAACAAGAAAATAAAAAAGTTAAACAAAAATTTCCCGAAAGAAGTCCCTCAGGTGGTTCCATTTCATCTTTGTCTCCTCAAGCTGATACAAAAGCCTAGGAAAAAATTATAAATAAAGCCCCTCTTAAATCAGATGAGTGATTGAGCATCTCCAAACTCCATACCCCAGTGGCTGAAGGAGAGCATGAAATTCATTACTTTGGTGTTTGCACTGCTTTGTCCTGCTATCCAAAATTACTCTTCATTTTGCCTAATATACTATTGCTTGCTAAGATCATCACTAACTGAATGATTTTCCTCCACCTGTCCAAAAAGGCATGAAAAGTAATGAATAGACTAAGACATCCTCTCTCCCCTAGAAAATGCCCCTTCCAGGTCAAGGTTAGAGTCAGAATGGTAAGAGGTGTGTGCGATGGGAACTTGTTTCTGTTGTAATTGCTAGCAGACTAAGCAGACCTGAGCCTCCAGGGATGTCAGTCCATCAGTGATAAATTGATACAAAATATTCTTGAAAAGTTTGTTTTGTTACCCTTATGCTAATATTTGCTTAGTGGTTATGAGTTTTGCGTGAAACGCCTGCAATCCAGGGGAGAATGAGGCCCCTTAAATTAATAAATAACAATAACAATGACATTAGGGTCAAGAGAAAGAATGGCTAATGAAAACCATCACCTGCGCTCAGTCAGAGCTCGAGAGTGAATCCAACTTGATGTGCACAGGGGAATTATGGGAATTTAACAATTAAAGGCTGTTTCTCCAGAGAAGAGGGGGCTCCATCTTACTCAACGTTGCTAATGAACTGTAATTCATTTTACCTCTTTTCCACCTTTCAAAATCAAAGTTCAAGAGGCCGTAGCTGACAAATTTCAAAGGACAGGCATGCATACCTCTTGCAATGCTACTCATGCTCTTTAGGGAATATCCTCATGTTCTATTAATTATTGTACTTCTCTGGCATTATTATTCATGGACTAGCATCTCAAAATACTTGACTTAGTAGTGGTTCTGGAACTAATACTAATAAGTACAAGGCTGTGCCTTGGGTGAAACATGTTTTTTCGTATGGGTACAACAGAGGGTAATACTATTCTTCACAATTCAGCCAATTTTTACTTTTTTCCTTTTTTTTTTTTTTCCTCCACATCTGTAAGCAGAAGGCAGTCATTTGGTTAATTATATTGGTTTTCATATTAAAGAGGCAGTGTTGGGAGCATATCATTGTGAGCAGCACCCAAATAAACACAACCCCAAATGGCAGTCCTGCCATATGAACAGCAGCGAGCAGCGTATCAACAGGCAGAAGTGTGAAGAGATAACCTAGTCCCACACAGCTATCAAAGATGTTTGCTAGAGGTAACAAGCTTCTTTATAGGTTCACAAAGAGGTGGTAACCATAGCTGCGTGGAGCCTCCTTCAGGAAACAGACTGCACAGCCTCCGTCCTGCCACAGCACTCACTTGGAGATGAGGTCAAATTGCATTGAAGTGTTGTTGTCTCAGACAATGGAGGTCACAGGAAAAAATAACTATCACATGATTAATTAATATCATAGTTTGCAAGGACATTTTGGGCTTATTAAGGCTAAAGAAATTGACATTAGTAGCTTAAGTGATTGGAAGATACTCCCCTTTGAAAGGTCTTCACACTAAATTAGTTTGTTCTGCAGAACTGAAAGGCCAAAGAATCAATGTTTAAACTGAGTGAAATAACTGAAGCTTAAAATTTACATTTCCCCCCCCCCATACTTTAAGACAATTAAAGATTTTCAAAACAAAAAAGAACAAGTTATTTAATTGAAAGTTGTTTAAAAGAACAAGAATTTAATTGGTGGGTTTGTTTGTTTGTTTTTTCCCCTGACTCTTTAATCTCATTTTAGGGACTCAAGGAAAGTGGAACTTCAGCCTAACTGTACTAAATATTTCTAGTTAAATTGGAAAGTTTTTTTACCTACATTTTGGACACTGTAAATGTTCATTAAGCTCTAAACAAGGATCCGAAACGAGCTTCAACTCTGAGCTTTTCCATGATGTAAGGACATACTCCTGTTTTTCAGTTTAGTCTTTCTTAAATATGAAATGTTATCAAGTGACTTGACTTACTAACTGATGTTGAAACATGTAACTTAAAATTTTAAGAATTTTAAATAAATACTTCCATTTTTATGTATTTAAAAATGACTCAAAGTACATAAAAGCTTACAAGCAATTTTTAATTTAAAAAATGGCAAACATTCTAACAAGCAGTCAGCTGTATATAATACTCCCATGAACTTCACTACTAGGAGAGAACAATTCCTTTTTTTATTTTACAGGGATGTGATTTCTTCTTCTGATTAAATAATAAATATTTTTTTAAAATATATATATATATATACACGTTTTGGCAAGAAAACAAGAAAGAAAAGAAACCTTCTTAGATTTTGACTGATCTTGGCATTTCTTTTACATATTGGATATCAGTATAAAGA
Source organism: Cephalopterus ornatus (assembly GCA_013396775.1). Taxonomy (NCBI): domain Eukaryota; kingdom Metazoa; phylum Chordata; class Aves; order Passeriformes; family Cotingidae; genus Cephalopterus; species Cephalopterus ornatus. The sequence goes on along the minus strand of VZRE01005312.1, from coordinate 16,429 downwards.
GCAGATTGCAATGTTTAACTCTCTAATATAGGCTGTGAAAGATTTCATTGATACTGCCATGCTGACTTGTTAGCCATTAAAAGTCCTTCACAGTACATGCGTTTCTGCACATTGTTACTAGAGATTGTTTTGTACGAGATGCTTTATTAGGATAGGGCAATTTGGTGTATGTCAAACAACATGGAATATGAATTACACTTTATGTACACCTACATTGTATATATCTAAAATGAAACAAGAAGTGCAACTTGATGACATATAATAACACACTGTGTATTTTGAAAAGTATATGGCAATTAGTACTATAGTTTTGGAACAATGTGTGCTGTTACAGCTTTAATTCCAAAAATATACACGCTCTAATACGGTAGTTGTCATCCCAGAAATATACGTTCTGTGATAGTTGTCATTATAGAAATATACATACTGTGATAGCTGTCATTGTGAAATACGTACTCAGTAATAGATGTCAGCAATGAAATATAATAATAATCATAACATCTAGCATTTTTCATCCTGGGTCCAAAAGAGCTTTAAAAATGTAGTATCATGTCCAATTTTCAGATGGAGGAATTGCTGTCCAGAGAGGATAAGTGTTTTGCCCAAGGTCATGAAGCAGACCCATAGTGGAGGTGGGAATGGAGTGTAGGTTTCTTTTCCTGGACACTGTACTACATCTCATAAAAAAACCAGTCTGCATGTGAAAGAAATGGATATTCTCCCACAGTGGGCCTTGAGACTGTTTAGAAATTGGCAGAACTGGCTGGGCACCTTCCAGAACCAAGGCTCATTCCTCTTGAACAGAGATAACAGTACAATTCACAACAAATAATTTATCTGACAAATTAGCTTCCTTCTACTTCCCAGCAGATCACAGCCTTCTCAGATTTATTTGCTATCTGACAGACTTTTCTGCCTTTTTTTTTAATTTTTATTATTATTATTATTGAGTCTGTGGAGGTACTGTGACTTTTTTTTTTTCCTGCTGTTTAAACAGGGTGCTTATTTGCAATTGGTCAGAGAAATTTCATAATCTTAATAAATTCTTCTTGATTGGGTAAAAAAGCAAGCATATCACACTGAAAATATTTGCATCTTTAAAACTACCACTGCCAGAAGTAATTAGTGTTTGATAAACACATTCCTGGCAGGAAAATTCAGTGTCTTGAATGTTCATAGAAATTTGAGAGAAAAGTCAGAGAATTAATACAGGTAGATATTCGCATAGGATTTTTTATAGTGTTTGTTGGACTCCAGAAATGAGATATAATAACTCCTAAAATTAGTCTCCACGAAAAAACCTGATGCAATTAGGAGTGTTCAGCACAAGAAATACTGATAATAGAACATGAATGTGTGAAATTTATTAGAAAAAATAGTATGATTTAATAAAAGCAATGCTGCCATTACAAGTTTTGATCATTGTGCAAGGCACGGTATGAGCATAGCATGGAATGATACACTTATTCAAAGTGGCCTTTGAAATTGGAATATTTTTAGTCAATGATCTTTGTTTCCACACAAAATACAGCTGCCAGGTGAATTCTTTACAGGTTGGGAGTGTAAGTCTTTCTCCATTGGCACTCTAAAAATATTCGTAAAGCACATGGTCATAAGACCACAAGATTCCAAACTAAATTTCTGGAGACTTTCCACAGTGAAAGTTTGAGTAGCAATTTGTCTACAAAATGTTTTTATTTACCTTTTATAGACCTGTTTAGGTCCAAATCTCATTCTTTCCCCTTTTCCATCTATGTACAACTCTGTAACGACTGAAGACAACCCTCCCACTATGAGTCAATCAGCCAAAAATTTACTTCACTTTTTCTTTTCCATCATCCATTTTTAACTGTACTAAATTTCTGAAATTGTTATTATCAGAGGTATATATTTGAAGCAGGTATTTGCCTTATTATTGTAGGCAATGATAACAGGAAACTAATATAATACAGTGGAAGACAATCAAATGCTACATGAAGTGATGACAGTAGAAGAATGAAATATATATGTAAATGCTACCGCCAGCAGTAATTATGCAATTAAAATTTAGGCATGAGATGACCTTCCTTTAAGGGGAAGAAAGTACTTAGTGGGGAAAAAAAACACCCTAAAATGGAAAACATCCGCACATCCCCATGTTTAACTCCAGAGTAGGTGAGTTAAAATCTAGAACCATCAAAGAACATTTTACCCTAATAAAGCAGGAGAAGATTCAATGACGTTTTTAAGTCTCCTGTGCTCTCCTTCTCCTGGGATTGTCCTATCAGGCTGATAATATTAAGCTTTGAAGACTAAGGGAACTGCACATAGTTCGAAACTATGTTGGGAGAACACTGCAAAGTACTTGTTTTTTCTCTCTGCAAATCTCTGCTCAGCTTTGTCGATGTGTGAGATCTAAAAACCTGGTTTTCTTCTGGAAAAACAAAGTTTATGCAGCATACACTGGACACAACCTTAGCTGACAAGAGAGCTAGACAGCTTTCAGGTCTAGTGGGAAAAAAAGAATGAAAAAAGAGGGGGGTGGAAGGGAAAGGAGGTGAATCAGACATTTTCTCAGCTCTGCTGTGAGTAATATTCATGCAAGGCCATGCCAGCTTTGCACCTGTTTTTTCTCATTTTCTATTCAGCTTGTCACATTTGTTTACAATTTGTCTTATTTTGTCATTTTCTTTGTGCTTTCTACCCTATGCCAAACACACTTGGAATTCATTTGCAATTCAAGAAATGTATTGCTGATGAAGTGGGACAGTTTTTGATGGGTACCCCAAACGGAAAGGAAGGGACTTCTGCGCACAGCAGAGGTGAGAGAAGAGAGACAATAGGTAGGGTAGAATCAAAATATCTCCCTTGCCCTTCAGTTGCAGTAAGGCGAAAGCATTTAATCCTTGCAAGAAGTTTAATCCTTGTAAAACAGGCAAGGGACAAATTCATTCAGGAGATGAAGAATTATAAAATCCCTCTTTATGCACTCATAACTTTGACAATAATCTAACATGGACTTGCACAGAATTAGGAAGAACGTGTTACAGGTCCCTTGTTCTATCATGCATGTAGCATATAAGAGAAGACCGAAAATTCTCTGTTTTAATACCTTAACATTCAGCTATGTGTGGGCTTTCTGAGACATTTAAAGATGTTTGTTTTGAAGCAGTGTTCTGCCTGACCAAAGGAAAAAAAAAAAATCAAAAAAGAAGAAAGAAGAAATCAACAGAAAACCCAGTAAACATTCCAAAAAAATGAACAAAAAGGCACAGAATTAACGGGAAAAATGCATAAATCCAAATCCCTAGTGGTGTTAATTCATTTAAAGTCACAAGGAAGATGCCAGTTTACACCAGATGTGGATCAGGCTCACAGGATTTAATATGTTCCAAAATAATTTGGAAACTGTTTCTATTAATTTGATTCCCTGGCATATGCCGGATTTCAGCAAATAACTGCTTTATTTTCAGAGTTTATTTTAGGAATTAGTCACGAATTTTATTATTGAATATAAAGGTTACCAGATCTATAATGTAACGTGGTAAATGAAATGGGAAGTGAATTCATGTTTGGTAATTTCCCACTTTAATTAGTATTCAATAAAAATGGTGCTTTGCTTCATATTACTTTTTTTCATACACTAAAATAATACTGAATTTACACAAAAGCCTGTTTTGGTGCATATCTGCATTGTTTTTACGGCTTTGTGTGCATGACAGCATGAGGCTGGTGGAAGGGTTGCTTTACAGGGTCATTCAAAAATTGTGGCCTTAGACTCCTGTGATCATTTCTATTCATCTTTCTGTGAGAGCCTGAGCAGGGTAGTGGTGGGGGGGGGTCACTTCCAGAGCCCATGGCCACATGCCAGTAAGGTTCAGTGAATTCCTTCCCACTGAATTTCTTTCCACATATTCAGCCAGCTAAATTATGCTTCCCTGCTGTTAGCTTGATCCAAACCTGCAGAAGTCAATGAATGAAAAGGCTCACATCTATTTGAAAAAAGGACCAGACCCTCAAATTGCTGTTGGTCATTTCACCCCAGAAGCAGCTTCCCTGTCTTGCTCTGGGTTTATCACTTTGCTGAGTCCTTCACATACTCAACAATTTATTCAGATTAAAGACACTACAGCTCGTCTGATCTCTAAATTTAAACGTATAAAAAAGTACTCTTACATCATGCTATGTGTAGAAAAATTAATTTGGCTGCACAGAGCAGCGTAGAAACTCTTTACTGGCTTCTTCTTCTCCTTTGTGGTCATCTCTTAGCCCAACTTTAAGCAAAACATTGTACTAAAGAAAATGCACTTTGCTTGGGATTTCCTGATTACTTTTCAGTATTGCTCTTAATGCCACACTTTGCAAAATATTTCTGTTTAAAACCAGTTGAAACATGTACTGCATTGGTATCCTCAGTAACAAATTCCTCCATGGAGCAGAATGCATCACAAGCAGACAGGGCATGCATATGGTTGGGTGTCTTTCTGATCTTACTGAAGGATCTAAAGGTATTTATCTGCTTCTGAATGTATGTGAAAGATCCAGAAAATAAGGATGGATTTTAAAAGGTGGCTTGAATAAATTTAGTTCTATTTAAATGTGTAATTTTTTTTCTGAAGTAGAGCTAGCCTAGTTAAAACTGGAACTAGACGATCTTTAAGGCCTCTTCCTAACCAAACTGTTCTGTGATTCTACTGAAGGTGTTTGTGTCTGTATATATATATTTATATATATACATGCAAACATATAAATTCATTTAAACAGTTTATATTTTAGAATGCTTGAATTAAGAATGTGCCAGAAAAAAAGTATGTAATGCATCATATAATGTATCCCATGTTTATTATGTCATTTAGTATCTATTTAGTGTCATTTAAATAGTGAAAGGGATAGTAATCACTTATCAATCTTACCACTGTTTGTTGTTATTCTGATTGTTGTTTTATTATTATATTATTATTATTACAGCACTATAACAGCATCTGTTTTACCTCCTGATCCCAGAACACCTATTTTTATCTTACTTAAAGTAAGATATATGAAGCAGCTGAAGATTAATAAAGTTACAGAAGGATGAGCATGAATGATTTCAAAGAACAAAATAGTTTAGCATTAACCAACAGAGAAATAAGAAGCAGAGGTCCTACGAGGAGAATGGGAAATACATTCTGGAAGCCACCAGTGCAGAGACTTGCAAGTTGCCCCTCAATACATAGGGCTGAGAAGTGCAGGACTGAAGAACAGAGTTCAGTGTGCAATCGGACCAAGCATTTTGCTGGTCTATTCCTGTTTTTTATTGAAAAGTCAGGAATTCATTTAATAAGAAGACCACATTTAGAAAGAAAAAAATAAATAGAAAAACTAAACAGAGGGAAAAAATACCTAAATTGATAGTAAGTTGGGAAAGCGAGGCTAGTCCCTTGTCCCAGTTCTAAACTGTAATTTAATCTTTGGAGACCTATCATCTAGTAAATTCAGGAGAAAAGAAAGTACCCTCATATAGAGTCTGCTACTTGAGATTAAGTTTCTCTTAACAGTAAAGGCAATAGCAATGCAAACTCATAAAAAAATCTACGTTGTGCTACTGAATGATACAACATTCAACTAGTAGGTTTGCAATAAAGGAGAAGGATTAGGCAGTTTCAAATAACCTTTTTTTTCTTTTTTTTTCTCCCAACCAGGGGCTGGAGAGGATTTCAATAGCATTTTGGAATGCCTAGATGAATTAATGGGACCCTCCCTACGGGGCAATGTGGACTGCAACACTGTCCAAAATATTTTAACACTAGTTCTTAGTCTCATGCAGAAATGATTGTGCTGTTCTAGGTCTGCATTACACTGGAGGTCAGCAAAGATAATCATAATAGCTTCTCCTAGTTTTAAAATACAAGATTCACCTTCTTATCTCCCTGCTTATATAAGCTTGCCGTATTATGGGGATACTCTGGGGAACATCTCAAAAGGATCTATCTCAAAATATACAATCTCTATACAATCTCAAAAGGATCTATCTCCATTGACTTTTTTTATATTTAATAATAAAATGATTTAATCTGTAATTCACAGCTATTTCAGTGACTCTATTCTCTCTCTATAAACCAAACTGAAACAGAAAAGTATTTTTATTTTTTTTTTCCAAAGACCTCCCTAGCACTTTACATTAGTACTTTCTTTCTGAAAAACGAAAACAGCTCATTCTCTTCCTCCTGACCTGAATATTTCTACCTGCTGTCGGGCTTGGACCTAGACATTTTCTACCCTGCTAACTTATGTTTTGTTAATTTCATTTCCTGTCTATCATATGATACTTATCACTTCAGCTGTACTTTACCTACCATTTAAACCACAGTTCTTTACTTGATTTCTCTTTTATCAAGCACATGTTAATTTCCTTACCCCTCCCTCTGTGTTGCTGTCTTACCTTTTCTCTAGAAAAAAATCTCAGGGCCAAAAGTTATGCCTTTTCTCCCAAGCACTGCGATATTTTACAGACACCCCTCCTTCTCCAGACCTATTCACCTTTATCTTTCACTGAACAACAGCACTGCAAACTGAGTGTGAGACAACATAGCTGAATGATTGATGCTCTCCAAGTCCTGAGTTTCTCTTCCTCGTTTATTCACACAATCACCCTCCTGAGTTAAGGGTTTCAGTTGATACCTGCCATGGTGACTAGGAAAACAAGGGTAAGCTGCCAAATCTAGCGACTGTTTTCTTGTTCTCATATTGCATTTCCTTATCGGTTGTGACAATGTGCCACAATTAATGATAGCAGAAATACCTATGTTTGATACCATATGCATCATACTTAGTGGTGATGGATTAGCAATCAAGAAAATTAATTCTGCCTTTACAAAGTAACATCTGAACTTTGAAGTTAGGCAAAAGCTTTATAGAGTAGTGCAGATAAAAATTCTCTTGAAAATGGGATAACCGTGTTTCCATTGTACCTACATAATTTTTTCTGGACTGAGCCCAAACAGAATGGTATATTTCCCTAGAAAATGCAAGGATCACTTATAAAAAATTGTATTTTGGGTAGCTCTGGGGAACCAGGGCCCATAAGAAGGAGTCTGACATCAGAATGTGACTCCTTGAACATGTACAGATTTTCTGGCTGAAAGGCCACTGTTTTTCTGAGTCGTGGGTTTTAATCTGTGAAGTTGACACTTTCTTAGTACATACATTAACTTTTCCAATAAAAATTGTTAATAGATTTGAAAATTTCCATATTGTAGACAGAACTATGCATGCAACTTGATGGCTAGAACAACAAAAACCCAGTGATAGGAAATGTTCTGTCAATCAGGACATCCTTCTTACTTCATAGTCTATAATATCATTAGAGAAATCCATATAGAACCTCCCCAATTTAACACAACTCTGAACACTGATTTATCTAGGTTCCACCAAACAAGACCATTTACCTTACTGGAAAATATCATAGTAACTGACATTATGGCCCAAAATTACATATGTTTGTTTCCAGATACCACAGTGATCTTACCTATTTGAATTTAAATAATGAAGATTATGAACTATTTTAAGATCTCAAATCACTCTAGAAAACAGATTAGATATTTTCAAAAAGCTGAAACTCCTTGGAAGATCATTGTCAAATCATGATATTAGTATTCTTAAAAATGGTATTCCACTGGCCCCTAAAAAACCCCTTAGTGTTTATTGTAACTCTTTGGTTCCTTGTATTCCTTTTGATGAAAGAGCTGTAACTAATTTTTATCTTATATCAGACAGGTACATGCTGGATATCACAATTGCAGGCAGCTGTTCCTCATTGTCTTTATTCTTAACATTAAACTGGTAACATAGGGAGGGCATAATGTATATATATCTGCCAAAATTTATACATTCACTTGAGGATGAGAGAGATCTTCCCTGTCAGTGGGGTGTTGGGGAAGAAGGGGGAAGTTGGAACTAAGTGATTTTTAAGGTCCCTTCCAACCCAAACCATTCTATGATTCTGAGTTCTCATCCTGGGCTGCAGTGACTAATAACTAGGTTTCCATTGGTTATAAGTGCTGAGGGCTCTTTCCTCTGATTACACCTATGGCATGAACCTCAATTGCTGTATCTTTATTTAGTTTTATCTAAAGTGAGAGAAATGTTTTGTTTATGAGATATAGATAGGTAAACACATGAGCACAAACATAGCAAATAAACTGAACGTGCTATATCCAGTATTTTCTTAGGCTAAACATGGTATTTTAAGTAAACTGAACTCTGTGTTCATGTTGGAAGTTCTAGGAAACATCAAAAAAAATTGTATTGTATTACAGAACTGATGATAGCAAGAAGTTTTCCATGGAGAAAGATAAATGCCTGACAATATAAGATTAAACAAGGGGATGTGATGCTTTGGCAAGTGAGAGGACTTGTATTTCAGATGAGAGCCTGGAAATTGTATGAAGATATAATGCCCTTTAGCAAACAGTAACCTGAGAATTGAGGGCTTAAATTTTTCACAGAGTGTGACTTCATGTGTGTGTGTATGTATGTATTTATTTAAGGAAAAAGTCATAAAAATGTATGGGTCTTTAATGATTAGGTACACTTCCTCCACTCCCCCACTTCCTGACATATTTATTTCATCAGAGATAGTTTCAGATGGACAGACCATGGTGATTAGAAATTTCTAAAGGAGTTTCCCTTCACCATAAATACTGATAGTTTTAACCTACTGAAAGGTTGTTTATAGCACTTTATTTCATAACTGTAGTCCCTAAGTCTGGCTCTTAGAAACAGCAGGGCTGATAAACCATGAAAGAGCAATTTATGGAAGATCCTGTAACCTGAATTGCTGGAAAGAAAGGGAAGTAAAGAATTTTAAGAAATGACCACTATTGATTGCCTCATACAGTGGATGGCATTTTGCCTTCATCTTCAGGATAATTGGACAGGGGGATTACAAATCCATAGCAATAGAAGGCTTTTCTTACTATACTATTAATGCACTATAAATCAGCAAGTAGGAATAGCTCCTGTGTTGCAGCCTATGTTTTCATTCAGCTCATTTGCACTTCAAAGCTGAAGTCGATAATTCAACTCCAAGTAGGTGCAATTGGGGGATATTTACCTTTTGTAGAATACAAATACAAGCTGAGAAAATCTCTAAATTCATTTGCACAGGACATTACCAGTCAGAGTCTGGCACTCAGACACACAGCCCAGTCTCCTGCTGAAGTCAAGAGGTGAGCTTGTAGCTGCTCAGAAATCCCTCAAGGTCTGTGTGCTGTGGCTAAACAGTGTTTTCTCACTATTGGTGATCAATCGTTTTTTGCTGAAGAGGTAAGTATAGCTTTTGGTTTTTCAAATGCTAAATAAGCAGTCCCTTCCTTGTCTTATCCCTGGCAGGGTGACTGGAGGTAGGTCCCCTGAACCCAGTTTGTCCCAGCACCCTCAGAGGGTAGGAGAGAAGACAATTCTAGAAGGGAAAAAAAATAGGCTCCTCAAATTATGTGTCAGTGCTAAGCTAAAGTTCAGCCAGGTTTGAAATCAAGGAAATAAGAATCAACAAGGAAGGGAAAAAATAACATAACCTGCTGGGTTTTGGTTTGTTTGTTTGTTTGTTTGTTTTCACTCACCTTTTTATGAAATTTCTTCCAGATAAAACTTCCATCATAGCAGTGATGAAGAAAATACTTAATTTGTCTATCCTTATGCTCTCCCTTCCATGTGAGGTTTCATGAGAAACACTCACGTTCACAAATATTAGATTTCTCAGTTTTGTGCAGTACCTGGACAATATTACATTGCCACATACTTCTTTCTGAGCTTTTTCCTATCTATGTTATGTCTCGGAGCACAGAGAAATATGCATCCTTTTCAGTGCAACTTGTAGCTTTCAATGAAGTGAATGTAGAGGCAGTTTTATCATTCCCATCTGGCTCCATTTTCTACTGTGATAAAAAAATGGAATTGAGGTTAGGCAGAAATGGTCTGAAGTATCAGCTCCAACAGAAGGTAAGGTGGGATCTTTTTTCCTCTGTGATGATGCTTTTCAATACTGGAGTGTGTCTCAGGTTTAGGGGATGAGAAAGAAGATGAGAATGGGATTTTATTCCATATTTTATAGATGGGAATTGAAGTTCTTCAGTTCAAGCATCATAACTTCCCTTCAGGGCCCCACTCTGCACCAGTATGATCTGAAGCTCACTTCAGTCATTGTGGCTGGTACCCAAACATCAGTTTTCAACAATCTCTTCTGTTTGCTGGTTTTTAATTATTTTTTTTCCAAGAGAGCTATAGCTCCAAGTATCAAGAAACCAAACTTCATGACAATGAACTTGTTTTTCATATCAACTAAGTAAGAGATTCTTTTTAAACAATCTTCTGACTCTCCCAAGTGTAAAGATTACAGATAAAAATTCTCAATACTGAACATTAAAAGAAATGGTGCATTACTTGAAAAATACTGCAGTACCTGCTAGAGGTAGTAACATATCCCAAATCTTCGCAATTATTTTGCTACATGTGTTTTTCAGCTTTTTTTTGCAGGTCTGTATCATTCGAGGCACAACTCAACAGATCTGATTTAAAGTGCATCTAGATTACATGGGTAAGTAGCCATTTTTACTCAGTCTCCCTTCTGCATCACTTCCAGATACCTACCACATATGGAAGTAAAAGCTCCATATCACACTAACCAAAACAAAATAAATTTGAAGCAATTTTGAACTAAAATGGTGCAAAAAAATGTAACTTTTATCTCCTAATGAACTTTCTATTTTATTTTCAAGGTTGAAATTATTTACAGACTGATAGCTTCCTTTTTGTTCACATAAAAATGGAGGATCAACTAGCCTCTTATTCATAGAATCCTAGAACTGTGGAATGGTTTGAGTTGGAAGAGACCTTAAAGATCTTCTCATTCCAACCCCCTACCATGGGCAGGGACACCTTCCACTAGACCAGGTTGCTCTTAGCCCCGTCCAGCCCGGCCTTGAACACTTCTGGGAATGGGTGAATCACAGCTTCACTGTTAACCTGTTCCAGTGCCTCACCACTCCCAGAGTAAAGTATTTTTTCCTAATATGTAATCTAAACCTGTTGCCTTTCAACTTGAAGCCATTCCCCCTTCTCCTGTCACTACATGCCCTTATAAAAATTCCCTGTCCATGTTTCCTGTAGACAGCCTTCCGGCACTGGAAGGCTGCAATTAGGTCATCCTGAAAACTTCTCTTTTCCAGGCTGAACAATCCCATTTCTCTGAGTCTTTCCTAACAGGTGAGGTACTTCATCCCTCCAGTAGTCATGGTGGTGTCCTCTGGACTCAGTTTGCTGTCCTTCCTGTTCTGGGGGCCCCAGAGTCTGATGTAGCATTGCAGGTGGGGTCTCACTAGAGTAGAGGGGCAGCATCAGCTCCCTCAATTTGCTGGCCATGCTGCTTTGGATTCAGCCCAGGATAGGTTATTCCTGAAAACTTTTTGGCAGGAGTAATTTCTGAAATAAAATTTAATGTTGTTTCAAGTGCAAATATAGGAGTCTTGGACAACTGAAATGTATCATCTTGCTACTTGTGATGAGTAACACTTCACTACTCATCAAGTATTTTATCCAATGGTACTGTGATGAAGTTTTGACAGAGGGATGCAGTAAATTCAGGTGTACCAACAAGCTACTTTGATCATCTCATGCAACTTTGGTACAGTTACAGCAATATGCATAAACATCACCCCAATTTCTCTGCACAGAGGGAGTAAAGTAGTATGTTTTAAGCTATTGGGCCACTAGGTTTATAACTAAAAAGTCATCTTGATCTTGGAAAAAAATTTATCTTATACAAGTTTAAGAAGAAAGGAATTAAAACTCGTTAGAATCTAAAAATTAGTTATACAGTTGCATTTGTAATTTTTTTTTAAATTAACTGAGAACACTTCCTAGCTTTCATGAATCCCTTAATTTGTTTACTTCACTTTCATATTTCATGTATATTTTGGGGGTTTGTGTAGACTACATCTCTCATGAAACCTCACAGCTTCCTTTTTTAAGTAGTGTTTCAATGTGTATAATAGATGGCACAGTATATCATGGGCTAGTGCTTTAAATCATAGTCTATATTCTCACCAAGAGCTTCAAATTAGAGGGCTTTCACAAATTCCCTGAGAGAATGTTTCAAGCCTAATAAAGTCAGCTGATAAAGATCTTCTTCCCAACATTCCACTACAATTTTCCATTTCTTTGCTAGGCTCTCTTACTAGTTGTCTGACCATCTGCTCATCATTTTAATTATAGCTCCTCCTTTTGGTGCTTTGAAACTTTGGATAATGAAAATATCTGGTCAGACTTCATGTTAGCAAATTTTGACACAACCTCTGATGATGAGGTTGAACTTTCTTTACAAAATCCCTCTGAAATCACCTATGATTGGCCTAATAGACGTGTAGAAAACTATTTGCGAGCCTGTGTGCAGTCATTGAGAAAGAGTGTAAATATCTCTTTAAAGTGTTTACTTCCAGTGATATTGTTAAAACTGTTTTAATACACACAAATGCTTATCAAATACATTTTCTAAAATATTTATCTTCTATTGCTAAAAAATGCATAACTATTAATTAATTATGCACACAGCTTTATTAAGTTGATCTAAATTACTGAGCAGCTTTTTTGGTTTTAATCCAAAATCTTTAAAATTGTCATTTCATCTATAAACAGACCCTGAGAGGTAAGAATTGTTTGAGGCAATGGGCTGGGAAGCAATCCTTATTTTTTACTGAGTCATCTTGCACAAATGCAACCTTCTATTCTTTTTCCATTTTTGTTTGAACAGCATAGATTTAAAAGCTGTGTTTTAAGAAGTAGAAATATATTTGTGGAAAGAATCCTGCTTCTTTGTTCCTAAGCATCTGCTAGAACACACACACCCCTTTTAAAATCTTGTCTCAGTCTTCTAGAAGAACGCAAAAATAATTGTCCAAACCCACAAAAAACAGCAACAAAAAACCCCCTCCAAACCAAACTCAAACATCTGTCAAATACCTCTTGACTAAGCAGTAGAAACATTATATCAGTACTCACTGATGGGTATCTTCAAAGGGATAAAAGACTCCAGAGACTTATACTTTAGCCTTCAAGTCAGAAAACTTGACTTCTTGGCTAGACACTATTGCTGATCTACTCTGACACCATGACTCTATTTCATCTCCTACATTTTATCCAGTTTGGTTATAAATTCATTGGCCCAACCAACTGTTGATCCACATGTAGAAGGTCCAGGAAGACTCTGAACTTGGATAAGGCAACTAGATGCTGTTATAATAATCCATTACTCTTTTTGAGGTTAGGTTGCTTCACCTCATGGACCTTGCCAGTCATCAGCTTAATGAGTAATGATTGCTTCCTATCAATCAGCACCAGTTTGTAAGGGATTTTTAAGGAATAGAAGAGCCTAAATTCATAGCAAATGTTATCTACATAAAATGATGTGACCAGCACTACCCTTATCATTTTTATTGCCCGTCTCTCCAATGTATTGATGGAATCATTATATTTGCAAAACTGTTGCTGGCATTTCCCTTTGCTATCTCTGACAAGCTCTTTTGTGTCAATGCCATTGCTTTTCAGGGATGCACAACCAGTGTTTCCTTTTGTAGCAGGAATGTTTCTAACACACTCTTTGATGTATCCAATGATAATGTCATGCATACTGACACATCATACCACTCAGCAGTGGAAGCTACGTCTGTCTGAAAGTTTTGTCCAAAGCTTTTTGATATTCTCCCTTTCAGCGTGCTTCCAGAACTTTGCTTTCAATTTTTCCCAATAGGGTTGCATTTAGTATAGATTTATTTATTTATTAACTTGATGTGAACAGATGAGAAAGGCTCTCCTGTGGCTCACTCATAGCCTGGCTTCCTCCCAGAAGTCTACCCCTCTCCAAGAAACTGACTTACCAGATGAGGAAGGATAGATGTGTAGGGACTAAATGTAAAGGTGTTGAACAGCAAGAGCCTCTTATAAACAATGGACTTAGTTTACAGCTTCTCTATAAATCTAAGATGTGTCTTTCTTTTCCCAGGATCCTTTTGAGGACCTGCAAAATCATCCAGGTAATACAAGTTGAGTAAACACCTCAGTCAAAAAGGTGAAATCAAGAAATTAAAAAAAAATAAAAAAAAGTTCTCCTACAAATCAGAATGCACACACATATAAAATTATTCAGTATGTATGATGCATACATGACAGTTATCTCTTTGTGAAATTACCATTGCACTGGGAGCTTCTACAAACCAGGAATCTCTTTTCACTATTATTTTTGTTTCATCAATGAGTGTTTCATATTTTTTGGAACAACTTTCTGCAGAAAATCAGGTGTAAAAGCAATACAAAAGGAGAAAAAGGGATAGCGAAGCAGTGATCGACTTAAACTGGAGTTCAATTATGCGACTTATCCTAAAGAGATTTCTTATGTGGCTGCAGAGCAGACAACTCTCTATTTCATCATCTCCAAAACAGCTCACTCTAGTGAGTTTGAACCAGATGAAAAGTGAGATATGCTCAGACAAACATGTCAAAAAGAAGACTATGTGTGGCTCCTGTCTCACATGTCACAGCAATGGGAATGGTATGCCATAGGTCTGCAGTGTGTGCTCCAGGTTCCCGTGTGTCAACACAGGCAGGCAACCTGCCACTGAGCTCTGGTTTCTGTGGAGCCATGGATCACAGCAAAAGCCTGTGGATCTGTGTCCAAACAAGAGGAGAAACCTGTGGTATGCTCAATCTCCAGTTGCAGAGTAATTTCATGCCTCTTCACTGATAACCTGTTAGGTCTTACACGCTGGGAGATAAGAAAGCTTAGATTTTTGTTCATAGTGTCAATAACAGCGTTTTTGTGTTACTTAGATAGTTCAGAAGAATTGATGGTTGCAGGTCTGTAGTAACAAGCAGCCCCTGAGTCTGATGATCACTGCCCCCAGCAAGGCAGGATGTTCTGGGTCTAATGGTTTGTTATACAGATAAAGGTAATTTCATTCTCAAATGCCTAATGAGGTTAAAGGTATGTCTCCAGGCATATTCACACAAATGAACATGGCACAGGGGATGCAAATTTAGGCACCAGAGCTGATTACAACTGAAAGGAATCTTTGCTGCTTCATCTACTGAAGAGATGGAGTTTATAAATCTGGTTCAGGGTTGTGCTAATGCAACTTATAGGACACCACAGCATCAGGCACTTGCATCAAGCTGAATGAGGCTGCATACCTTTACAGCAAAATACCCATGACATGATAGAAACACAGCTTGAAAAGTTTCTTCACCAGAAAGTCTATCCAGTTACGAGAAACTTGCCCTACAGTTCTCCTGGAATGGTCCTCACTGCCAGCCTGACTCACTGCTAAATGTCCCTCTGTGAGCCTGAACCACAAAGTATGTGAGTTAGTTACAGTTCCTGATTGTGGTAATTGGCTCTTATTTCAAGCTAAAAAGACTTGTGCTATTTTTCCTTTCAATAGACCATCCTGATTTAAAGCCGGTATCACCCAAAATAGCAGGCAGACACCAGCAGTACTGAGGGATGTATCAGACTGTCTGAAGGTTACTTCAAAATTTGTGCAAATGCTGATCACTTCCCTGAACCACCCTAGGACTTACAGGGTCTCTCCTATTAACCCTGCTCCAGACACAGAATGGGACAATGAGTAATTGTGCTCTGTATTTAGAAACAATCCTGCTTCTGCCACTTCTCCCTCTCGTCCTTTTATCATTCACAGGATTTGCATGAAGATAGGATCTTCATTTTAAAGGAGTCCATCTGCTGTGGCTGCTCATTCTCTTTCTGAAGTTATAAACCTCTATTTGCAACAACATAATCCTCTCATCACGGAAACCTTCGGTGAGGTCACAAGTGGAGGATTGTGACTTCAGGTGGGAAAATGAGCAGCAGGAGCAGATGAACTGTTAAGAAGCAGAGATCCCATTTTCATTGCAAATGTCCTTTGCATTAAAGAATGAGGCTAGGAAAAGGCAGCCAAGGGAGGACACTGAAGCAGAAAACTGTGCACAGAGAAAGCATATTCAAATGCTTTAAACAGTTGCATACGGTGAACTAGCTCTTGGAAGAGCAATATCTTAAGATGTAAAACAATTAGATACTTCCAATCATGCTGAGAATTAAGAATGAATAAAATATATTAAAAAAAAATAGAAAAAAACACAAACTCTAAACCTTCCTTAGAAGACCTCATTTTCTCTTTTCTTTCTTTTCTTTTCTTTTCTTTTCTTTTCTTTTCTTTTCTTTTCTTTTCTTTTCTTTTCTTTTCTTTTCTTTTCTTTTCTTTTCTTTTCTTTTCTTTTCTTTTCTTTTCTTTTCTTTTCTTTTCTTTTCTTTTCTTTTCTTTTCTTTTCTTTTTCTTTTCTTTTCTTTTTCTTTTCATTTCGCTTTCCCTTCCCAAACCTTCCCTTCTGTTCCCAAACCTTCCCTTCCCTTCCCAAA